>JABAYD010025285.1:0-11486 GCA_014822095.1 Diplotaxis tenuifolia | reverse complement strand
GTGGGGAGAAAAGCATATCTATGTATGAAGATGAAGATAGTGCAAGTCTCGTGGGGGAGAATGGCATATCAAGTGTTGAAGTTTCCAAGTGAGGAAACGTGGCTTTTGAACCAGAAGAGTGTTGTGCTTCATTGGCACACAAATCTAAAAGGGGAAGATTGTTGATGCAAGAAAAGCATGTAGATGTCAATAGTCTTCCTTGACTAATTAGGCGACAAAGTCACTGATGCTGGAGGTATTAGTCGTTACTACATAAGGTATGCGGAGTGGTGGGTTAACATGTGGATGCAAGAGATACTGAGATGGAGAAGGATAAACTGAGTGTTTATGTCTTAACATAGTTGTTGAAGTACTTAATGGGAGAGAGACAAGTTTGGGTAGATTAGGAGTCGTAAGGTGTTAACAGGGTGTGCAAAGCTGATAATCAAGTTTTATAATAGATTGTTTAAAGAAAATTCTATAAAAATATATTGGTTACTTGTATCTATTTTATCTCTTGAGTTATTTTCTGCGGTGTTATATTTTGGTGTCATTTTGCACTTACAGATTGGGTTCGAAAACATGTAAAGTTCTCAAATGTTTAGACGACAAATAGACTATTCAATAATTGATTATTGTAATTAATTTTTTTTTTGTTACAATTGCTTTTGATTCCTTCTTAAATAAGAAAACACATTAAAAATGCAAAACTAGGTTTAAATTCAGGGTTCTAGTGATTTAACCGAACCAAATGGAATTTTCTGAGATTCTATTTGATTAGTGTCAAACCAACCCGGCTTAATTTCCTTATAAATTGCCGTGCTTCACGTGACATAATCGAATCTTGGATTTTGATGAGATTAGGTTTGGACTAATAAAAACTAGCTTTTGATCTGCGATTTTCAATCGCGAAAATTTTTTTATGCTTAAAATTTTTATATAATTGGTTTTTTTATTTAAAATATGTTTTGACAAAAAATCAGTAGTCTGAACTTTATGATGATGATTGGTTTGCATTAATATTTAGTTTCTATTTTTTATTTAATTTTTTTTAGATTTTGGTTTTTTATTTTTAATTTTAAAATTTTTATTTTTGGTTTTGTTTTTACTTTTTAGATCTGCTGAATTATTATAAACTGATATTACCAACAAATTAATCTCAAATAATCAAACATCTAATTTAAAATTAAAAAGATGACATTTTTTAAAAAAAATACAATAGTTTCTTTTTTAAAGGAAAATTTTAAATTTAATTTTGGGTTTTTCTTTACATTTATTTTTTAAAAAAATAAAAACTTACAATTGAAATTTATCAAAATAGGGTGATTGTTATTTAATATTAAAATAGATTAACGTTTTTTAAGTACATGATTTAATAAGTAATTAATAACAGAAATTGAATTTAAAATAAAAATATTAAACACCTAAAAAATATCAATTTCATTTAATTATTAGATTTATATTTTTCAAAGAATTGTTATATATTAAACGGTATATTACTATTTCCAAAACCTATTAACTTCATATAATTAGTAGATTTCCATATTTTTTAAGGAACTGTTAGAATATGAAATCTATTGGTTTCATATAATTAGTAGATTTTCATATTTTGATAAACTGTCGTTTTTTAGTTTGGTTTACAAATATTGGTCATGTCGGTTTGATTTAACTAATGTGGCCCAATCAATATGTCGTATATTATTTCTTTATTTGTAANNNGTATCCGTAGATAAAAAAGACTATGTTTTAAAAGAATATAGAGTATAAAATAAAAAAACATGTAACACCTAAAATGTTTAAATGGTTATTTAACCGAACCGAATCTTGAATTTTAATGAGATTCGAGTTGGTTAACCGAGTTCGTTATATATATGCCTTCCCTCCAAAACAAAACAGAGCAAACCTAACGATACCTTTCAAGAAAATGATCATGACTTCATTGACGACGGATCAGGATGGTGGTGGTGCGATGATCATGGAGGAGCTTGTGAGAATCTTCCGTGAAGCGAATCAACTGAGGAAGAATACGATCACCAGCATTGTTGGAGTGTTAAACATGGATCAATTGGCTCTCTTTCTTGAAAGCATATGCAAGCTTCTTAGTGGGTTTAAACATCAGGTCTTTTTCCTTCCCTATGGCTTATTTGAATTTTTACAACTTTATTACTGAATGATTTTGACATGAATAGTACTAGTAGTAGTTCAATATGTTTATATTTTGATATTATAATTTTATAACTTTGTTATTGGTTGATTCTTTAAGGATGATTAGTAGAATGAGGTTTATATTTTTGAGATTATATATATATGCTTTATCTAATGTTGGGACGTGCGCAAATGTATCAAAAATTTGCAGGATAAGGCTTCTCACAATTCTCTATTTGGTAATCATCCCATGAACCAGCAGCTTGCCCATGTACCGGCCCAGGCTCCACCACATGACCAGCCTTTTGTAGCTCAGTTTCCACCACCTAACCCCATGAACCAGCACAGCAAAAGACACCTGAAGAGGTTCACGTTATATATGTTGGGAACTTGGCCTCAGAGGCCACGGAAGATTTGCTACGACAGATCTTCAGTCGTTATCGTTACACAAATATGGTTTTGTTAGCTTTGCAGATGAAAGGGAGCAAAGGCATGCTGTGCATCATATGAACCGTAAATTCTTTTTAGGTAAGGAAATGTTTACTGGTCTTGCACTAATAACACTATCTAGTCTCTCAATTTCCTTCACTATAAACTAAAACTAGTCTCTTTGTTTTCTGTAAAAGGCTTCATTTCACTTTAGCTTTGCTTCTCCTTTATGCCTTAAATCTCATGTAAACTGAACCAGAATCTTATATGATAGCTGACGATTTATTTCCATTACAATTTTATAGACACATTCTACTTCATTATGTGCTCAGGGTTGAAATAAATTATGAAAAGAGTGCGTTTTTAATAAAGCTTAATTCATGGAAAATTGATATAAAAACTAAAATGTGAAAAATAGAAAGCAGAGTTGAATGAAGCTCTTCTGATTCTCCTACACAAATCATCAATGACTTGTAGAGTCTTCTTCCATTTTTCTCCATTTCACCAAAGTCTTGAGAAACTTCTTCACCTGCATCACCATTTTTACAAATTAGTATTATTGCATATGTAACATAACATATGTGATGATATAGATTTTATTATGTAATATGTTACCTCTGAGGGGTCTCTAAGAGAGTAGAACGCATTGCTTTCTTTTGGTACAGAGGATACCAAGATTCCAAATCCTTGCTTCTTCTCCCTTAGTACCTTGAATGCATCCTCGTCAGTCTTGTCATCTCCTATGAAAATCGGTAGAAAATCATCGTTGTTGCTTAATCCTAGAGATTCCAATAAAAATTCAACTGCTTTTCCTTTGTTCCATTCAATCACAGGACGAACCTCTAAAACCTAAACCATATTAAAACCAAAACAAGTCACATTAACATAACATATGCGACGATCATATAGACTATATATTCCACCAAGTAAGAAGTACCTTTCTGCCGTGAGTTAGACGTAGACGAGGGTATTGTTTCAGGTGGTCATGAACACGTTGAGCAACGAGTGGCCAGTCTTTCTCATCAACGTTACGGTAATGAACAGAAGCGCAGAACTTGTGGTTCTCTACTTTTGCACCTTTGATACCTTTTGTTAGCTCCACGAGGGATCTATAAACCTCTTCAATGACTGGTATGAACTCTTTTGCTGGCTGAAAGAGGTTTACCTCTTCTCCCTATTTGAATAGAATGAAATGATTAGAAGAACTGATCATATATTATTATATGGTAAAATATTAAATGAGGTAATTAATGATTTCACCTGTTGGTCACAGTTAGTGTCTTCAGGGGAGCCATTAACATTTACTGGAGTCATTATGTCCATCCCATGACTACCCGCGTAATAGAGTTCGGTTAGTCCTACCAATTCGTAAACCTGACACAAAATGTATTTGAGTTTCACCTTTTGTTTGGATTGTGCTAATACAGTTTAATTAACGGATGGTTTATGAGTCTAACCTTGTCACGGCTTCTACCACTAATAATTGCTGTTGGGAAGTACTTGGCAACATCTTTAACAGCAGCACGCATCTGAGAGAGAGACATACAGAGAAAACACTTAGCATCATAATTTAACATTTAAAAAAAAAGGGTGATGGTTCTTACCGCGTCAGACATGAGGGCACGGTCAGGGTCATCGACTATAGGGGAAAGAGTTCCATCGTAATCAAGGAACATAGCTATCTTCTTGTCCTTTGCTTGAGCTGCTATATGACTAAAGGAGGTAATGGCTGATGGATACTTGAGCTGTCAAGAATAAAAAAAAGAATGTAAGTGGTTGACAACAATAGAGAGACCAAAACATTTTAAGAATGAAACAAATGATATGTTATATAGTACCATCCAAGCCCGTTGAGCAAAATCATCTTCAGGAGCGATTTCGACGTTGAAATCTTTGACTAGCCTTTTACGAGGTGGAGAAGAAGAGATCATTGCTTCCAACCAACCGTTGGATCTGACATCATCGAGCTTAGGTATCTTATTCCTCATGAATCTTCCTGAAGGGAAAGATGATCCGAGTCTTGGTTTGTTCACTGGTGAATTAGGGTCAGTATCCATCGAACTCCAAAAACAAAAAGGCTTTTCAAACAAGAAACTCAACGAGATCTTCTAAAATACTTGTTGTTTGTTTTTATCCAACTGTTTTGTCAATGAAAAACCACTTCTTCAATGTTTTCTTGTCACTGCTTGTTGGTGAACGGTCCATTAAAAGTGAACACTGAAGTTTGAACACACAAAAAAAAAACAAATATTCAGAACATTAACTATACGCAAAAGTATGTTTAGGTGACTTCAACAACCAATAAGTGGAAAGCTTTAATTTTGTTTTCACATTACTTCATTATCTCTAAATCTTCAAAATCACACCAAGGCTGATTTTGAGCTTCAACTACAATATTGTACAACCTGTATAACATGACCATCAGAAAAACAATTAAACCATACTGCAAATCTATGAATTTTAATGTAACATGGACAATAACAAGACAAGGCAAACTCTTAAGTTTTCTTACAAAGGGTCAGTAAAAAAGTTGAACCTTTTTCAAGTTCATTTAAGACAATAAAGCAGAACACAACAAAGTCAACACGAGAGTTATGTTTTGTTGATATCTTCCTCTTGTCTTTTACCTAATCGTCTTAATGGTTGTTTAAATATGAAGAGAAAAGGAGCCACTGATTTTGACAAGTACCGAAATTTTCAAACTGCCTTTCTGATATTGACAACCACTCCTAGTATTAATAACGCTACCGACAAAAGGTTTATAGCTCATCGGTCAAAACTGGCTTAAAAAGACGTCTAACATACCGATGACCAAACTAGTCTTTAGTTTGGTTGTTGATACAATTCTAATAAAAGACAGAACAAAATTCAGTACCATTACATCGACTTCAAAAAGGACAATGTTTTGCAATAAACCATAGCTATAAAGGTTACGAAAAGATGAATAAAAGGCGCAACTGTCAATAGAAAAGATAACTAAAACGCAACAATGAAACTTAATCAGATCAAACGAACGGCTTAAATCTAAGAATAATAGGGTTTTAGATTAAAAAACCTGATTCAAACGAGGTGGAAACAGGAAGAACCAAGAAGAGAACCCAAAATCTCTGAGGAATGCAGATTAAATTTTCTCCTCAAAGAAACAGAATCTCAGGGGGGATCGAAATCAGTGAAGAGGGAGATTTTGTTTTTGGTTTCCTCTTTTGCACGAAAACCCTAAAAACCGCGAGAGAATGTAACGAAAAATCAGGAAGAGATTGAAAGAGAGGAAGGGAGAAAATGAAGGATGATAAGCTTGCTATTTATACACTCCCTTTCTCTTAGAAAAAAAAAAACAGGTCCGTTTCTCAGAGAGAGAGAGAGAGACGTGGTTAACAAGGTTAAAGCTGCTGTTGTTCATCGATTACACCTCAGATCTTTGACTTATATACCACCTTGCCATCGCATCCTCCTTTTCATTATTACTATTATTATTATTTTCACGTTATTAGCTTCCCTAAATAAAACTAATACATTAGTTTATAGATTAGTGAGTTTGTCATTAGTCATATAATATTCTTGTGTTTTCTTAATTCAACTTTCAATGGTGGAATCTTTGATTGATTCAAATGATCTAAATTTTAGTAATATTTTTTGCAATACATTAACATTTCATATACTGGTGTTTTCGAAATTTTCAGAAAAATTGTATCTTCTTCCTTGACCAAACGAATGGCGTGTAGCAGCCGTCTAATTTACCATGTCTAACGGTTATAGATTTTTCCAAGATGACTATAAAGAAGTTCCACAAACACATTAAAAGTAATTTATAAAACCGTATTGACTAATAAAATGTTACTATTACGGTAAATTGAAAGAAAAAAAAATAGAATAGAAGCTAAAACTAGTGTCTAAACAACCGTAAGGCGGACGTTAGTTCGTTACCTAAAAAGGAGCTGGTTCGTGAAGTACACGTGGTTACAAGTCAGGAGAGTTAAATTAAGCGTAGGCGCCACGTGTTACATTTAAGATGGTGAATTAACCACGTGTTAGTTGGCCTTAAGGGCCCCAACAAGTAAACTGGCTCTTTCTAGTTCCGTTGTCTTTTTCCAGCATCTGATTTTGCTTTTCTGTATACAAGATTCAACCAATTTTCAGATACACAGAACACATCTTAAACTGGCTTCGAATGGTGACTGTTGTTTTGTTCCCCGCCGCAGTTAACAATAACACAACTTTTTACATATATTATATATTTATACATTTTTATAATTGTCAAAATCGCATCGGAGTTGAACCATTTGCTCACATCACTCAAACCGTAACTATTATTTGGGAACTTGAAAATACAATAGTACCATATTTTAATCAAACTATTTTTTTTGGGATGAAAATGACGGAGTGATGTGAGTGGTGAGGGTAAATGTATAATTTTTTTTTTGGGATAAATTAGATTTAATAGAAGTAACGATTATTTACGGTGTTAACTGATGAGGAGTTAAAGATCACGGAACCCATCATAAAACTCATAAATAAAAGATCAAGAGATTGACAAAACAAAAAGACCAAGAGAAAGTTTGAATTGTAAAGAGGGCGGTCCATGCACTGAATACACGGCTGAGATTTGCTCTCCATGACCACTTTATTGGTGGTGGAGATAACTAACATTTATATTTATACTTATTATAATCATGTTTTTTTTGAAAGAATTATAGTCATATTTTCATTGATTTTGGCGGAGCTGAGCATAAATATTTATAGAAATAATTTCTTCATATGTGATTAATTATAATATTTATAGATAACAATGAAGAAGTAAGTAATGGTCTTGCATCTATTTTCTCTTATTATTAAATCAAATGAAAATTTGAAAGGTAACAAAACTGAAATATAAACAGAAAAAGACAGCTATAATTTGTTTTTGTCTTACAAATATCTTAGGAAAGTTCTCCACGTGTATTCTACGCTGCACCTATGACGAATGACGAGTCACAACACATATGCTGACGCCATTATGAAACAGCTAAAAATGACATGATTCATGAATTCGGATTTTATAAAAAGAATATACAAATATGTTCTTTTTACTTTTGAAAAGAGACAAATACGTTTCTTTCGTTGAAGAACATGAACATTTGGAGTATTTGACAGATCGATACATTCTTGAGTCACCGTTTGTTTATTCTTTCTCTCTCCTTTTTATGGTTAAACAATTACATGTTTCGGGAAGAAAATATCTGAGGAGGAGAAAATCACTGTCAAACAAAAGCTGGGTATCGTAGCGGAAGGTGGAGGCTCCAAATATTTGGGTTTGCCTGAATGTTTAAAAGGTTCTAAGGTCCAAATGTTTTCTTACATCAAAAAAAGATTAGGCAAGAAGATTTTTGGGTGGCAGGCGAGAACACTATCTCAAGGAAGTAAAGAAGTGCTCATTAAGTCAGCTGACTATGCTTTTCCCGTATCAGCCATGTCTTGTTATAAACTGCCCAAAACTGTTTGCTCTAATTTAACCAGTGCGATCTCAAACTTCTGGTAGAATTCTGTTGAACATAAAAAAAAATTCATTGGTTAAATTGGGACACAATGTGCTTGCCTAAGGAAGATGGTGAAATGGGATTCAAAGATTTGGAGTGCTTAAATCAAGCTTTGCTTGCCAAGCAAGCTTGGAGACTCATTCACCTCGAAGATTAGCTCATGTTTAAGGTAATGAAGAGCAAATACTTTGAAAATAAAGGCTTCCTTGATGCTCTCTTAGGCGCTAAGCCTTCTTATGCTTGGAGGAGCATTTTATTTGGTAGAGAACTACTAGAGAAAGGGCTTAAAATCTCAGTTGGTAATGGAAACAATCTTAATGTCTAGACGAACAGATGGTTGGAAGATGAAGATGGAATATGTCGGCCTCCTTTGAGAAAACAAATCCTTTAATGTTAATCTGAAGGTCTCAGAGGTGATTGATGTGCAGACTAGAAAATGGAATGAAAGTATGATGGCTGACATTTTTGTTCCATGAGATACAAAAATTCTCAGGCAGAATCAACCAGCTGTTTCTGACCGAGACACTTGGGTCTGGAAGCTCACTAGAAACGGGGTGTACTCAGTCAAAACAGGGTATGAGCTTGCATTTTCATTCCACAAGCAGAAACTGATAGAAGAACAAACAACAAAACCGTCGTTAAATCCTCTTAAGGATCAGGTATGGAGTGTCAAAGCTCCATCAAAAATCAAGATCTTCATCTGGAAAGCATTGTCTGCAGCTCTAGCAGTAAATGATTGCCTAACTCTACGGGGAATGAGATGCGACAGTGTATGTCAAACTTGTGGCTTGGAGGGTGAGTCGATCAACCATGTTCTATTCTCATGTACTCTGGCAAGGCAAATATGAGCACTATCGGGGTTTCCTTATCCACCTGGTAGTTTTCATGAAGATTCTGTGTATGAGAACATGAGCTACTTGTTCCGTGTGTGGAAGGAAAGCAAATGGGATAAGGAGTTGACGAAAGCGTTCCCCTGGATTTTGTGGTACCTTTGGAAGAACATAAATTCTCTTTTCTTTGATGGATTTCTTTTTGAAGAGGAACAAGTTTGTGTGAAAGCAAGAGAGGAGGTAGAGCTTTGGTATTTAACTCAAGCTCTAGAAAATAGGGAAGATGTGGAAAAAAATGTTGAGAGGAGTTGAAATATGTGGGAAGCTTCTCCTTGGAGCTTTGTCAAATGTAATGTTGGGGTTGTTTGGTCAAAAAAGACAAAGATAACAGGAGCTTCTTGGGTCTTAAGGAATCATGTAGGAACAGTGCTGATGCACAGCGATCGCTCTTTTGGATCAGTGGAGTCTAAAAACGAGGCGTTATTTTTTGGTGTAGTATAGTCAATGGAAAGCATGATCAGCTATAGATGTATGAAAATTCACTTTGCATTTGAAGGAATGGTACTGGTCAATGCTATCAACAGACCAAAGGAGTGGCCATCTTTCAGGTCCAAAGTGAATGAAATCAAGCTTCTTTTAAAAAATTTTTTGGAATGAAACTATGCTTTGAACCTTATGAAACAAATAGGGGTGCAGGTCTGATCGCAAAGAGTGCAGTGGAAGATAGATGATTTCAATCTTATGTTGCTCGGGGTCAGCTTTGTTGGCTTCCGGACCTTTTTGTTACGGAATCTCTTCGTCTGTGAAATTGTATTTTCTTATAAGTTTAGGCTTTTGTAATAACTTTTGGTTTGGAATGAAATCATTAAATGGAAAAAAAAGATTATAGGAGACTTAGGCTTTGATTGAAAAATTTAAGAGTAAAAAGGTGAAATATAAATGGCAGAAGAGAGGAAAAAATAAAATGGAAAAAAGAGAGAAAAAGAATAAATATTGTTACGCTGGTTACTTGTGGAGTAAAATTGAGTCTGTGATTTCTTCTGTTTAAACAGTAATAAGTGTAAATGAGAAGAAATACATTTTCACCTGATTGGCAGTATTTAGCGTAACTTAGTGTAATAATTTTTTCCACCTCTATAATTTGCGCTAGAAGTGCAAACCAATCACACTCTTAGTGCGAGTGCATAATTGATACGTTCGATTATTGTCTATGCTAAGAAAATCAAGATTCAATGTATCTTGATGTAACACAAACACATTATATGGCTAAATACTTCTGGCACTGCAATGTAAACGGACGACAAACCAGTGTAAACATACAGTTGAAAAGACAAAAGATAGTCGCTTTTCTTCCATCTTTAGTTTTTGCAATATTATTTTGTTATTATTGTACAGAGGAAAACAGCCTGTAGTAACCTTTATTCTTTTGTTGGTGTCCATGGCACTTGGTTTGGCAAATCATAATATAATAATAACACAAAAATGTTGATTAAGAAATCATGCGTGCCGGCCACTAAATATAAGCTCGTTTTGTCAAAGTCCACATGTAATCAGACTGATAATGATAAGACGACATTATATGATAACATATAATGTGGTTATAACTTGTAAGTCAGGTATATGTGTCTCCACGTATCCTAGTTAACGTGACATGGTTAACGCACAGTCCTAGAAAAAGGATTCATTAGTCCACCGAATACATAATATTATTCCATGTGAACAACATTCCTAATATTTTATTGGATCTGAACAAAGAACATTACCAATGATCATTTATATTATACATGCATAACATGCTAGCTAACAAGTGGAAGCATCTTTTGCTCGTTAAAGAAATGGGAAGAAATAAGCTCTAGTAGATTCACCAAATGTTGGAGAATAAGTCGTGTATCTTGCATATGACCAGTTATGGCCAGATCATATGTATATTATTATAAAAAAAATATTAAAGTGAATTAGGTGGATATCATCGTGGAGAGCCCAACCAAAATATATACATATGATAAGACATAATAAAAAAAAAGCATACACTTTTATAGATGAAATGACGAAAACACCCTTCCTTTACCGACAATGTTCTGCTTTGTGCAGACAAACGCGTCAGTGTGGTGAGACCCACAGATAAAGCAATGCACAATAATAGTTAACATATAACACTTTTGTTAACAGTTACAATATTTGTTAACAGCTAACACCTCCGTTAACACATGTCGTACATGTATTTGTTAACAGTTAACACTTATGATACCGTTTAAAATATTTTTTAACAGGTAATACCTACGTTTCCACCTATGTTAACACCTCTATTAATATCTACAAAAATTGGTAACAAGTAACAAAATATGTTAGTGAGTACACAAAATTTGTAACATGATATAAAAATTGTTAACATTGAAATAATATCATCTATAGTCTTGCTAACATGACACAAAATTGGTTAAAATTTATGATGAGCAATATTAAAACTTAATCAATAATTTGACCATCATTTGTGTTACAAAATACATTGGCGAGTTAACAAATTTTGTAAATATGTTAGAAAAATATTTTAAGAAGACAAAATAAAAATGTTTATATCAAATTGTAACAT
>JABAYD010025284.1:0-27608 GCA_014822095.1 Diplotaxis tenuifolia | reverse complement strand
GTCTCGTATTAAATTTTTGATAGAGCCGTCCAACATGATTTTTATTTTTCAATCACCACCGTGCTCTTTCCACAATCTATCGCCGGATTTGTTTAATCAAAAAAAAATTGAACGCAGTCACCTTTCATGAAATCAAGGATTATTCAAACAACTCATAATAAATTTTCCAAAACTCAAAACCAATCTCTAAAAAATAGTCAAATCACTGGGATGAGCAAGTGCGAATTGCGTAAAGATCGAAAGAGCAAACTTCATCATAAACATCTATGGCTTCCAAGAGATTATATACAATTGATATTTTTTTTTTGGTCAATCAGTAGATTTGATTATTTAAGACTAATTGAAATTAGAATGGTTTAGGGAAATTCTGAAACGACATTTTTTTAGGTCAGTGGCAGTTTTTAGTAATTATCCAGAAAATGTCAGGGTTATTTTTCATTTGTACTTCACTTTTAATAGAATAGATTTACCAATGCGCTAAAGGAAGTTTTGAGGAAAATGCGGCCGAATTATGTTTTAATATTTAACGGCCGGAAGCAAGTGCTTCACCCGCTTCTATTCAAGGCCGGCTCTGAACTGATCACGTCATTAGTGTTTTCTCAAATTAAGTCAAGTGTAGGGTCTGTAATTACTTTTTTTTTGTAACATGGGTCTGTAATTACTCTCAATATGGAAGGTGAATGGTATGAAGATGGACTACAAATATGGTTTGAAACATTTGATGTAATCAAAAGACTTTATAGAAATAATTTGACATTCACTTTTTTTTTTAAATGTTGGCTGATGCTTAAGGTTTTGACTGTCTGGGTTTGTTATTGTAGTTTTTGATTTGGTTATCAGGACTTCCGTTAAATATATGTTTTTAAGTAATGTTAGAAATTAGCGGTTTAAAAAAATTAAAATAGAAATCAAGGTAGCTGTTTTAACTGAGATTTTGGGAAAAAATGAGTTTTTCAGAGCTTTATAGATATTTATATCTGATTTAAATAAAATTAGTTATAAATTTAAGAACTACTTTATATATTTTAGAACAATTGAAGTTTAACCCGATTGGGACAGGACTTTAGTCATTATAGTAAAAACATTTTAATTTTCTTGCTCAGTATGGAGACATATTCCTAATTTCTTATTATGGCATCCTTTGTGTTAATAAACATTTTGAAACAAACATTTATCTAAACTCGAAGAATTATACTATCTTGGTAACCTATGTTGACATAAAACATGTATGTTTGGTCTATAATATATTCACAATTATAAAATTCCTTTTTATAATATCTAAACATGTATTTATTTTGTTAATGTCTTAATAATGAACAAAAAAAAACGTTTACTAAATTTCTTAATTTAGGTGAAAATGCCATTTCTTGATATTCTTCGTGAAATATATAGAGTATTAAATGGTTTTATAAAGATTAAGACGAATTTTTGATAACTATTGGCCTTGGTTGATGCATGTAGGAGATGTTAAATATTTTGTTTATATTTGATTGTTTTGGACCTTTTGGTTTTGGTGGTGAGAATTTCCGTATCTAAAAAAAATAACCAAACACGTCCAGAATAGTTTTTTAAACTGGAAAAAAGAAACACAAGAAAAAAGGTGAAACATTAGGAAAAAGTGAAATGAGATAGAAACAAGGCAAAACCCGTTAAACATCAACAGTCAGGCTTTTTTGGCATTTAATAAAAATTCTTTTATGTTATTGAGCAAAAAAAACCCTTGTAATGATATTCATTTGTACAATCTACAATTTGAATACTCTCAAAACATTTTTAAATAACTGTAACTAACGCGTGAGTCATGCAGATACACAAATACTTAAGTCTACGAGTCGTCGAGTAGTAGTAATTAAATACGTCAGAAGTTCAAGTTTGAAGTTAATTCACATGTCGACCGTCACATTTGACAAACCCCATGAACCATATGATAATTGAATGGAATAGTCAAAAGTTTAGCACCTTACGAACAAAATAATAAATTATATGAATCGCAAACAAAACTGATGTTCCCCGTGATCAATATTACAGATTGATTTGAGACCTAATCAGATGGTCATAATATTCTTATACTAATATATGGCAAATGCGACTGACTAATCCAAATGCAAGGGTGTTATCGTACATAGCTGCAAAACGTAAAGGAAGCAAAACCTTCACGGCGTTAACCAACTGTGAGTGGGTCCCAGTTGAGGACAGCTCCACCATCCACATGTTCCGTCGACCACGTTTTTGTTGTTATGCGTTTTGGAAATGATAAAATAGTAATAAAGCTAAAAATGGATATTTAAAGAAAAAAGGAAAAGCCAATAAATTAGGTTATTACAAAACATGGAGGAATCCAGAAAGAAGGGGGCGGCAAATGCACGTTGTCGGAACTAATTCGCCGTGACGCGTGTCCAACTCTTGTTCGTCGTAAAGTACGCGTTAGATTCTTATTCTTTGAAAGTACAAAGGGTGTTGTAGGAGGCATGTTACGCTGCTACGCGACCTATAAAGAATCCAAAAGCCTACCCTCTGATCAACCCTTAATCCGATTTGTTGATTGCATCTAGCCATGTTAATATTTTTGTATTTTTATTTTTAATTTTTTAAAATATTAGTTTATTGGGTAATCAATTTAATAGTACAAAGCAAAGTAATCATGGATTAGATAGATTTACGCAATTAATATTGTAGTGTAATAAATAAATCAAAACAAGAAAAGTCGTCCAATGCAATGTCTTTCTTTTACATGATTGATGGGAAATTTATATCAAGACGATTAGATACAAAAATCAATATATTTTTCACTAAAAAAGAAACTCATAAATTTTTTAGTTTGATTGTTTAGAAATTATACGATATGAAACGTGGGCTGGGCCTATTAAATTAGGTTAAGCGAAAAAGATAGTCAAACTCGTGGGAAATGCGTGTAGTGGTTGGGGGGGAAGGAATACAGATCCGCAAGGCAAGTCAACGTGGCTAAGGCTTTTTCAAGATAGGCTTCCATCAACATTTTATTAGACATTAAATTTTCAAAACTTTTTGTTTATCATCAACAAGTTCTACAACACTTACAAAACTTACATAGTTGACTTTTGCTAATCGTAGTTTCATACGCAGCCACGTTATATATATAGCTTTGTAATCGTAGATTCTACGTAGCCACGTTGTATATAGTTTTATCTGTTTTAAAATACTGGCGTAAGAATATAGATTTTGAAAAATGAAAACAGTAGTATTGAAAAACAACACGCACATGAAATTCCTAGAAATTATCAAACAATTGTTCTGCAGCTTCGTTTTGTTACATATACTTACATGTATAAAGTAACGCATTCTACATGCGCTTCTTAGACTTTTACGAAAAATGGTTATTATAATAACCAATATAAAAAGGAATAAATAACACAACTAAAATAGAGCAAACAAAAATACAGTTGATGAGACGCCCGCCACATGGGTGGTTATGGAGTCGTCGGTGTTTTGCAGAATATAATAAATACATAATGTTAGAAACTATGCTAATTAACTTTGGTAGTGGAACATGCTTTTCGAGACATTAAACTAAGATATATTGTTTAAGTTTTGTAGGTTATGTGCCAGTCTTCAATTACCATATACTCACAAGAATATGTGTGATGGGTGAAAAGAGTTCATATCTGGAGCGCAGATGGTAACCGAAATAGTAAATGAACATGCTGAGAACAATTCCATCGGTGTTTGGTGCTCCAGTTACAAGAGCCAAGATGGTGACATTCCTTATTGTAACGTTTTTGCAGTCATATGGATGAAGAATCCAAAATAGTAAAGTAGTTTGAGTTTAGATAGGCTATAATAATAATGATATTAAGTATACAAACCTCTCATTATCCTCCACTTTTGAATAAACCATTGAGTTTGGAACGTTAAGTTTGTAAGTGGATGAATATTGGGGTATGCTAAGTTTTTTTCAGTAAGTGGATAGGAAAGAAAGTTGTAACTGTAATCTTTTTGATCTCTCCACCTTTGTTTTTTTTAGAACTGTGATGATTCATCATACTATGTCCAGTAAAGAGAAAGGCTTTGATTTCAAAACACACTGCATTCCAAAAACAGAGCATTGGTTGTACTTAATCCAAAGTTAATGACATTCATCAGTTTTATCTGCACACAGATCACACAACATCAAGTAACATGATAATTTATATAACTGAGTAGCTTCATTCCCCATCTTCAGATTTTCCTAGATTTCACCATGCTTCAAACACAACATAAGTAAAATACCCTTCTAATCGAGATCAAGGAACTCCATTCTTTTCCTCATCAAACCCTTCAAAAGCATCTCTTCTTTCTCTGCTTTCTGAGCCTGATTACACAGCAAAAAATGTAATTGAGGAGTCTGGTAGAATACAAAAAAAAAACACAAAACAATATTGAACAAACCCTTTTGATCTCTGCTTCTGAAACTTGGACCATTTGAGCAGGAAGCTCTTCCTTTTCAATGTCCTCCCCGCCCCCAAAAAACTGATTCAATATTTCAAATGCAGGAGAAAGTGATTCGTTTATAGAAAAAGCTTTTACCAGTTCACCAATCAAGACAACGTTCTCTCCACGGATTATGTAAAGACCTAAGGGAATATCACAGTAGAGATCACCCACGATGACTCTTTCATAAGCTTCTTCTATAACAGCATTTGCTTCACACACAAAATACAAACATCTTCAGAGAATATTTTGACTTTCAGTAAACAACAGAGAAAGAAACACCAACCAAATTGATCAAAGGAACGAAGTAGACCCATCAGTTTCCTCCCATCACGAAGCAAGACAAGAAGCTTCTCTACAAAAAAAAAAGACATCAACAGATTCATTTCAACAAACCATTAGGATCAAAATCAAGATTTTCTCTTTTTATATGATATCATCGGTAAAGGTAGAGAGATAGAGAGATAGAGAGATATAGTTACTGTCTAAGTAGGCGGCAAGGGAAGTGGAGAAGAAGATATCATCAGGAGCAGCCCAAGACATTGAAACTCTGCAACTACTACTCTTCTTCTATCGCTTTTTGCCTTTTTTGACTTTTGGGTTTGCGTTAGATCTTGTCTGAGCAAACATACTAATAATACATTACCCAAAACTTTGTAGTTATTACAAAATCGACCCATTTGTTTCTAACTGTGCATTTTGTTTTTTTCATTCATTTTATTTGCACTGAACTAATTGATTTAGTGTTTCAAAATAAGAACTAATTGATTTCACATTTCAATTTCGTGAACAGATTAACATACCTAACTAAAACTTGCAGTTAATCAGTCTTATATTATTTTCGCTGACAAAATAAAATAGATCTGTTTTAAAAATATATAATATTGATAGAGTAAGAACTAAAAGATTATTTATATAAGATGAATATTTGTAGTTACAACAGGACACAAGAGCAAACAGATTTCTTCACCACATTTAAATCTGAAAAAAAAATGAAAGATGAGGAACAAGAGAAAAGAAAATAGAAAATAGACAAATAATATACAGTAAACTGTAATTATCAAAAGATATTCATGACCCATCATCTTCATGTTTATTCTTCACATCTTTAACACTTGAGCTTACACCACTCATTTGATTCCTGAAACATATAGATTTGGTTATTTTCTTAAATCAGTAACTATGTTTTCCTAATTTCATATACTTCAAGAAAACAAAAAGAATAAACTGGTTTTAAGAAAACATTTTTGGTTTTGTTTCCATTCTATTATTACCATGACAATCAATCAGGTCCATTTTTAGCTTATGGTTGATATCTACATCTCCAAGACAATATCTGTAATCATCAAAGAAGTTAAATTAAAACCTCCCTATATCATTATTCTTGTTTTATATTTTTTTTTCCTAATTGGTATATCATCTATTTTAAAAAATTTCACACTCTTCATCTTTCTGCATTAATATGTCCTTATGTTGTTTTATTATATTATTTTGATCTAACCAAATACTGCAATAAAGCAAGCCATATCACTTGGTTAAATACATCATATATATGATAAGATAAATACTTTAAATATTAGAAATCTCACATTCAGAATCAGTCTTGACCCATTTCTTGACCTCCACACTTGAACGAGCCTCATCTATAATCTTATGATTCTCCAAATACTTCTTTGCTATAGCATTTGAACGTTGTGGATGTATCTTCTTGTTAAGTATTGTCCTTAGCATCTGCACACACATATAGATTTTTTTTTACAATCAAAAGTAGTGACTGAATCATTTGAACATCTATGTCTAATAGATATATGTAGTACCTTTTCCATTCTTGTATTAGGCAATGAATCTCTAGACAAATCAAGAAGAGGAGGTGGAGTTTTGAAGCCACTTGAGCAAACAAACATTTTCTTAAAAAGAAAAGAGAGTGACTTCTTCTTTCCTATACTGACATCTGTATTAGTGGCAGTGAGATCTTTGCTAGAATCTGACTCTTCTTCCTCTTCTTCCGTGGAGATGATATTGGTTCCAAGTGTTCCTATGGCTAAGAAAGTTTCTTCATCTTGAGGCCAACTTTGGAGGTCTTTACTCAAAGTAGGCCCTGATGATTCTTGAGCTATATATACATCATCAAACATATAAATGATCTATGCAAAGACTCTTTAATGTATTAGTCATCGTAGTATATTTTACTCACAAGAATCTAAAGTTGTATCATGCTTCTTTCCACTAAGTCTTCTCTGAACCCAACTAAAAATCTGTATCCAAACAAAATTTTACATAATCAAAGAGAGAGCAATACTATACAAATGTTAAGTTACATCACACAAATATGAAAACAAACCTTCATGTTTCAAGAAACGGATATAAATAAGCACATGTGCATATGGGTGTGTCCAAGAAATTTTCTTTTTCTGTCGATGATCTTTGAACTCCTTGAATAGTAAACTAGCTTAAGGAGATAAAGATGATCATAGTGGTCCCATGTTTTTAAAGACACAGTAAACACAAATCCCTGACGCCAGCAAAACGCCAGTTGGGTTCAAGTTTCTATAAACTCTCGAAATCAGTTTCTTACAACTTCCAAGTCACCCATTTTTTCTAGCATGATCCCATCTTTGTGGACTTTGTTGAATGTTGGTTCACCAAAACCACATTCTTTACATATAAAATATGGTTTAAAAGATCGAAAATCACGTAACAAGTTGAATGAAAACACATGGATTTGTCTATTCTTTACACTTTCTCCCCTGAAATAACTATACAAGTAAAGCTTTTATATTTGACCAGGTCCTATAAAAATTACATGTAGTGTAATTGTACAAACAAACTTGCACTCAATCCAAAATATTTTTTTTTTAATAATGACACTAGTCGTCTCCACCACAGCAGACATGTGAGCAACATTCAAAGCATGCAATGCAAGCAATCGCTGTGAAGAGCTGAGTGAAGACAATGACACATTGATCATTGAGCTTAGTGCAGCATTGGACACAACACATGCAGCAACATTTGTTGCACAAGGAGACACAGCAGCTGGAGGCAGCCTTGACGAACTTCTCAGCAGCATCAGGTGCTCTCTGTTCTTTAAATCCTGGCGGAACATTCTCTCTGGTAGCTGTTGTATCACCAAAGCCTATCCCAAAGTTTTGTAGTGGGATCTTTCTTGATACCACCTTCTGTTTCTCGTCGTTGGTTTCAGTCTGTTGAAATATTTGGTGAGTGTATAAGTTCATACAAGTATATGCTTTTGGTTCGAATATGAATTATATATACCTTTTTCTTTCCACCAGTGTTGATGGGTTTGGATGCTTCTTCTGTGTTTTCTAATTGGATCATTCTAGTATACTCAGATGGTACACCGGTTTGGATGCTTAGTTTAGTAATCTGATAAGAAGACAAAAAGATCAAGTAGAGAATGAAGAAGACAATAGATGAAGTGTGCTGTAAACGAACCTTTTCTTTAAACTGGTTGTCTTCAGAGAACCATGCCTCAGCAGTAAGCAAGTCAATCACATTTTTTGCAAACACCTGTAACAATTTGTTAAACCTGAATGTTTTTAGAAGGAATATTAAATGAAAAGGAAGGTGATGATCTTACTTTATCAAGAGGCATGTCTTTTGCATTTTGTACAGTCAAGTCTACAGAAAAGCTGCTCAAATCTCCAAGCAGACCATTGGCTTTCACATTCTCAGGGAACTTTCCTCTGAACACTTTCACATTTGCCAGAAAATATAAGCAATGAATCTTTAGCATAGAGACTCACCTCAACTTCATCAAGATTCTGCAGTGGCTCGATTGTTATATTCAAAAGAACAGTGGATAAAGCCCTTGTAAACAATTTGTCTAACCGTTCCTCGATGTGATCTATACATCAAACAAATAAAAAAATGTTTAAGAAACTATATTTTTTTCCTTTCATTCACCATAAAGGGGTCAAAGTTTTACCTGTATTATAAACTGATTCATGCTGTCCCCTGGATAGATTAGAAAGCATTTTTAGGAAGTAATGATTACAGAAGACACCTGAAGCATGACAAAGAGTCCACACATGAAAAGATCATCATGGTCATTTGGTACCAAAACCTTGGAGAGAAAAGTTTACCTAATCCAAAAGTGTGTATCCGTGGACACACTGATCCAGCATTAACAAGACGTTTCTTCATTACACCACAAATGTGTCTCTCATCTTCAACAGACCCATCTGTTAAGAAGAAGATCATAGGAATGGAGCCACGGGTATTCGAAAGCATTTCCACAGCCTGAAAGTATTAAAACAAGTATGGGGGCTATAATCACTAAAGTGTTTAAGCTTTTTTTAAGCTACGAGTGTTTGTTAAGACCTTCTCTAGTGGAGGGAGCATGTTGGTACCATCTGCGACAACAAAGTTCTTGTTCATCCACTCAATACCTCTTTCAACAGCATCTGTAGTAACCAACTCCATTGATGTCGAAAACAGACCAGTATCATCACTGAAAGTGATAATATTGAAGGAATCTTCAAGACTAAGCTTAGATAGAGCTGTGGATATTGCATTCTTAACATCATCAAGAGGTTTTCCAGCCATGCTTTTGCTTATATCAACAACAAACACTACCTCCCGCTTGACTGCCTTAAGTAGTAAAAGAAAAGAAGCTTAATATCAAACTGAAAATGGCATTTACGGCAACGAAAAGATACAAAACCAAACCTTAGTTTTTTGCTGGCTCCCTGGGAAAAGATAGAAAGAAAATATATCTCTCTGATCAACATCTTGAACAGGTGCATGTTGAAGGAAAAGTCCACCAACAATACTACTAGAAGAAGCCTACAAACAATAAGCAATTTTAGGACACTGGAGCATAAAACAGAGATATTTAAAGCATGTGTAATATGGTTCAAACCGTGTAAGAAAAGCTGAAGTTTGTGCTTGACCACTTCAAAACATCTGCTTCATATGAAAAACTTAACTTCCCTGCGTTCCTCATTTTTTCCTGTAATCCATTAACATAACAATGAATGATATAGGAGTTAAAGAAGAGACACAATCTTGCAATATCATGAAGCGTGTGCAGAAAGATGTAATGAGACCACACCTTAAGTGGATGACTGCATCCTTTGCATAGAAGTTCAGTTGCAGTACCGGCGTTTACACTCAAGTAAATCTTTTCTCTCTTGGCGATTTTCTTAACCGCAGGAGTCACATACTCTGGAAAGTTGAATGGAATGTCTAGAAAAAACTGTCCATCGTTATATGTTAGCTTTTGAGACCAAGACATCTTGATAGAGAGGTTGGTACCTCCATCAACCTAGAAACAATAAACATAAATTTCAGAGAAGAGGAAGAACACAATTCATATAAATCAGCATTTAAAATATACAATACAGTGTATAAACCAACACATGGTTCCATTTTACCATTAGCATTTATCAAATCTTGCGAACTATAAAGTAAAGGAGTATATCCTATTTGTAATCTTTTACCCCTATCAATCAGTCTTTTGATTATAAACATATCATAGTAACAGCTTCCAAAGAATTAAAAAAAATATCAAATCGTCAAAATCACCTGTGGTACAGTAAGAGTGAATATGTTTGGTTTCAAGAAACCACCACTTTGAGGCTGTGTCGTTTTCTCCAGTTCGTTACCATCTTGCTCTGTGATCAGTTGTGTTGCGTAAGATTTTCTAGGAATTTCAACCTCAACACCTATAACTGAACCCTGTTTAACCATACAGTATTAGTTTGAAAACCACCAAAGAGCAAAAAAAAGATTAAAAAGTACTAAAAACAATTCTGATTCTTAGAAATTAGGTCACGAAACCCTAAAAGTTAACTGAGAAAATTAAAAACAGAACCTGGTCTCCTATAGGAATAGCGATTCTGCAATCACATCTCTTGCTTCCCATCACGCAGTGAACACGCCACGATCCCGTGACGGTAACAAGAGCAGTGTCGAGATAACAGTCCACGTGGAGCTCAACCGCGTTCATCTGGAGAGGGATCAGAGCCGGTGGGTCGCACCTGCCGTGCACGTGAGGCTGGTAGCTAGGTAAGTCCGGGTTATCCACGATTCCCGGGTCGGGTATAACTGCGTAAACCATCGGTGATGAAGGAAGGTGAGCCTGGGCGGTGGATGATCTCTCCATCGGCGCCGTTAGCCTCGGCGCCGCGACAGCTCGGTCGTGTCCGAAGTATATTCGTTTGGCTAGTTTAAGACCATCGTCCACCGCTCTAGCGAAATCCTCCGCCATGTATCTCCGATGCAGACGGCGACGAGATGTTGTCTTGTCTCGGTTGGTTTGCTTCTCACTTGAATTGGAATTGAATCGATTCGGTTGCTTTCTTCTCAGACTACGAGATCACTTCGGAGTCGAGTCTTTTCCAGCGCATATTTTCACTATTTTGGTGATCAAGATCCAACGGTTGATTATGCCGACAGGTGGGTAGTTTTGTAAAAGGAATATACAAATCCTTGTAAGCGAATTGTTTCTCTCCGCGTGGCAGTGGACCCATTCCAAGAGAAGTGGTTGAAACATGCGATTCTTGGCGTTAACGTTTCTCAACGGTAAAACCTCGTGGATGCGTGTGCTCTCTCACGTGACTACCCCCTTGGTTCATGGGGTCGGTGCAGGTATCATTTTTTTTAATTGGCCGGATGATTTCCTTATGTAATTTTGTAAAATGGTGTAAACAAATCAAAACACTTTACAACCTCAATACGTAAGTGGAGTTGTGATTAATTGATAATTAAAAAGATAAAAATAGTTAACGTGGAATTGTGATTAATCATTGCCCGAATTTCACATTTGAAGTGTAATTCCATTTGTTCAAAAAAAAAAAATGTTAATCCAATCGCAGAAAATTAATTTACAGTTTATTACTAATTTGTTTCATTAACTTTTTCTGATTTCATTATACAAAAAGAGTTTTTTTTTTTTTAAATTTCAAATCATTAATTTCTTGTCGCAACCTAGGTTATCCTTGCGCAGTGTAAAGGTAAACTAAGGAGCTTCGAACCTAGAAGATGGATATCATATGATCATCAGACGAAAAGATGTTCTTTTTTTTTGCAAGTGCAGAGACGCTTTCTCCTACGTATTTACATTTCTGCTGCGCTCATCTTTCACCTTATCCAAAGCTCGCAGCTCTTCCATTAACCTTTCATACTCACTTTTAACCTTCTCCAGCTCACTCCTCAGATTCATCGCCTGCCCATTCGGGAAAGACACCAAAACTCTGTTACCATAAAAATGAAGATTGCTTTTGGAAACCAATCTATTCAGCAGAATATGGAGGCTTTTATGTCGACATAGTCCACTGATGGATGGAACTGCCATTACTAAGCAACTTGCTAACCAATTAGTAAATAGTTCCATGACAGAGTACATCAAGACTCAAGGACACGCTAAACTGGCTCCACATTTAATATGCCTTTTACAGTAGGTTGAGATATGGAAGGAACGGCAAATCAAAACCACCGAAATAAATGAAAAAAATATAAGTAGATACAAATAAAGTTGTTAATGTCAGAAGGAAGTACCTTGACTTCAAGGTTTTGACTTCGCACCTTGTGGTCCAAACATCTGCGTATAAAAAGACATCTAATAAATGTATGTAGAAGAAATTAAAAACAAACACGGATAAATTGACAATATAATTCAACTTACTTTGCTCGGAGCTTCTTGTTTTCGTCCATCAACTTGGTTGTTTCAGTATCTTGTGACCGAGTTGCGGATCCTTGAATAAACTTCAGAGTGGGTGCAAACCCAATGAAGTTAGAAAAAACGGAATATGGGCACAAACTAAAGTTACCATCATGTTTCTTCTATATGGGCACATAAGGGAAATGCATATTTACTATTAACAGTGTATATTAGGTGAAACTCTGGTAAGCAATAACCCCATGCTGCACCTATTAGTCATGGAGTTAACATGTTCAACAGGAAATCAAAGAGAAGAAGATAACATATATTTTTGAGGTACCTGTTCAACCCGAATATGTCCTGGGACAGAGAAGCCATCGCTTCTCACCTTCCTTTTTGACGCTGCACTCGTAACAAGATCCGGATGTTCTTTCCTCTTCTCTAACACCGCTGCAACAATAAAGCAACCATTAGGGTCAGCAACAGAGAGAGTTCACGAGTGCTGGAACAGGAAATTTAGATTACAAACGACGTCCACTAAAATGAATATGTGCAATTAATAATAATAATGACAGCAGGAGCACTTGTAATCACTTTTTTTTTGCAACCACTTTCTTAAAAGAGTGTTCGGTTTTCCAGAAAGATATTGCTTATCGTGTTGTTCTAACAGTTAGACCTCTAATGTCTATATAGAATACTTAGACCTCTAATTTTGGTGTAGTCATTTAACTCCTAGTACCATTTTACCTGGCTCAGCTGAAACTCTAGGGAGAGATGCCAAATTTGAATTATGAGAAACTGCTGGGAACCCTGGAGGAGGACCTGTTGTTTGTCTGCCACCATCTCCAGCAGAATTCTTCTGGAACATGTTGCCATTTTTCCTACCACCAGGTTGAAGATTTTGAGGTGTCTTTTGACGAGCCCTCTTAGTAGCTTGATCTTGATACCCAATCAACACACAATGACAGTTCCTATTAAAAAACAAAAAAGAAACTTTTAAAGGCAAAACGGAGGACTGAAACCTCATGGTCAGCAAGTGAACACAATATCATATCTGTAATATTATGATATTTATCTACTTTGGCGATGGAATAGATTAAGGTAGAAACATAACAGCCACCAAAAATATAAGGCTTAGGAGATTACCAATACTCCCCTGTCATTTCCTTTAAACGCTTTTCAAGTTTCTGAAGAAGAACAGTTTTCTCAAAATCCTGCTTGTTATGGGTTGGCTCAATAAAATTAGCTTCTAGAGCACCTGCAACACACATAAAACTCAACTAAAATATATATGTGCTGAAAACAACTAAATCAATAGAAAATCTATTGTTTATTAAATGGGGATCCTTTTTCAGCTCCTTACCAACAACTCCTCTTCCTTTACTGTCTGAGTAGCTCACGACCTGCCAGAATGGCTGAAAAGAACAAAAACATCACACAATGTCGAATGAATTTTGAGTTTAAGCAAGTTAAAAAGATTTTTTTTAAAAACCACTTTGTATCTGCATGCCAGTACTATATGTGTGTGAGCTTAACATTTGTAACATTTCAAAACTCACCATTATTAGGCGGTTTTTGTGATAAACGCAGAACCCACTACGGTTTATTTTGGGAGCTTCTTTCAGAAAGCCAATCGTCGTTACCACTTCACCCTGCTCAATGAACCCGAGATTGAATCATAATAAAGGGATAAAATAACTAAGAAGCTCTAAAAATCCCCCGAAATTATGTGTACCTCTTCATGTCCAGCAGCATGAGGTTTATACAAGATGTACTGCGGATGCTTGAGATCATCAGCAACGTTATGATGCTTGACAATCTTACCACGCAACACAATGTTGAAAGTCTCAGGAATCCGCAAGTATAATATGGATAGGTAAACCTGCAACAAGGTGGTAACAGCGGAAGGTATAAACAGATATACAGGTGTCTGCATACATTCACCATACATGTATGCCATTGGTACATGAACATAAGCATAAACAGTTCCCAACATTATTGCCCAAACGAAATAGAAGCTTACACGAAGAGAGTAGGAAAACCGGGTTGCAATATGATCATTCGTAATCTTACATCCAGTTTTCTTTATGTTTCCTTCGATAAAAATATCCTGTAAGAAGCAAGAAACAATATAAGATCTCAATTAAATGATAATACTTGGAAACGAAAAAGCTCGCCAAGAAGAAAGATAAAGAATATTTAACCTCTGCATCCGAGTCAAAGTCTAACTCCAATTTAGCATCGCTGTTGAGCCACATATTATAAATAATAACCTTTGTCCCATGTGATCCAAGGTCCTCAAACTGCCACACGGAAAGAAATAAACAAATTGTCAAGGAAAAGAGAAACGTCGTAACATTTCAGATAAAGAAACCTTTTTGGTTGATGCAGGGCACAAACACAAAATAGGCCAACAGGAAGTGGGGACAGATATAACAATCGTTGGAGGGCTTCAAAGTTAAGATCATGAAATTATGTGGAATTTAAAGCTCATCAAAATTCCACTCATACAATTCCAATATTAACCAAGTAACCAATAAACATAGAGTGTAAACAACATAGTTTCATGCTGAAATTATAAAAAGAAGTATGGCCTTGCCTGCTGCAGAAGTTCTGCCTCTGTTGAAAATGGAGACCATTCTAGTAGAATGGAGAGATTGGATATAAAGTGGTCTCGGTCTTGCAATGTCACAAATTCATTAGTTGGTGTCTTGAACTCGTAATCCAACTGAATATTCATAAGGTTACACGGTTAGATAACAGAAAAACAAGGTACCATTAAATGTGTGAGAGAATGAGACTCACAATGGGAACAACTATTCTATCATGGCCAGTACGTGTCAGGTACGTATACGAAAGGAGCCCTATACTTTGTGTCCATGTTCTAGTCAGATGGAAAAGAAAACAATCAGCAGAGGGAACCAGAAAAGGTAAAACGATCAAACATCAGCGCATCACTCACTGGTTTTTAAAATGGCGGCTGAAAACAATGACATCTGCTCCAAGTCTCATTGTGCTGGTCTTGAAACCATTTCCATCTACAGAATCGTAATGAAGAATGAGATACAGAATCACATCTAAGATATATGATACAAATTTGAGAATGAAGAGAAAGATTCATACATCTTCCAATAGCTGAATCCGATTTCTTATCTGAGAATCCAAAACCCATGCAATGCCGCATTGCCTGAGGATCCATCCCACCACCATCATCTGAAATTGTAAAGCAAAGATGACTAGAAAGCCCCCCTTTGTAAAATGGCGCAGAAAGAACCCCAAAAAGATATCACTTGCTGATATACCTTGAATTAGCAATGCTGTTGTACCATCCTTAGCATTGGTGGTTTTATCTACAAGGACAAAAGTGGCCCCATTTTGGATCTATAGGGTGATGAAGATACAGAGCACAAAACATATTAATCAATTGTCATTCAGAAATTTAAAGATAATCTACTAGTATTTATAAGGTATACTAACACCTCAATGAAACAATAATCAACGTAGAGTCATAAAGTGAATCGTCAAGGTTCCGGAAAGGAAAAGTTCTCTAAGAAAAATATCAAGGCATCAACTAGTGAATTGTCAAGCAGTTCTGCATCAGGTAACAGGCAATAGCTGCAGGTAGTCAGTTTAAAGCTCTAACCAGATCAAAAGAAAGAACGCACCTCATCAACAGCATTGTCAAGCAGTTCTGCAACAGCTGCAGGTAAAGAAAACCAGAAAAGTCTTGTTAAAACGCTTAAATAATGTTTGTTCAGCCCAATACAAAACAACAAGGTAAAATCATGACTGCATACCGCCAAAAGCCCATTTATGTGAAGTAGCATTGGAGTGAAGGAACATAGGATGCACATGAAGATAGTTTTTCCCAGCTGTTAAACACCACAAGTCACGAACAATAAGCAAAACGCTTACACACAAAACATTATAATAACGTCCAGAGAATAAAATGGTAAGTGATAATAGTGCATACATGGCTGCTGAGACTTTGAATTCAGTTCATCATTGTAGCTTCCAGCTTTCCAGAACTGCCTACAAACTGGGGCAGAGCATATGGTGGATGAAGAGGTAACACCATCGTCATCAGGTGGAGTCCGGACCTGATCAACAACACTAGTGCTACTCTGCGCACCGAACGATCCTCTATTTTCTTCTGAATCTTGAGGTAAAAGTAAAACATTCCCTTTGGAACCATAGGGATGCTCAGGTTTAACAACCAGAGCATCATGAGAGACCTGCGCACTTGTATTGTAGCTCATTTTTGCTTCTCTGAAACAGAAAATTATAACAAACAAATTTCAGTGAGAGAGATATCACTAAACACACAAATCATAAACCCTAGAATGCGATTTTCCTGGTGTGTAATGTTCCCTAAGAAGTTTCTCAAAACAAAATCAGAATCGGAGAGAATGACCTAGAAATTTAAAAACTAGTGAGAGTAAGAGTGAGAGAGGAGATCTTCGTTTCGAATCTTAGAGATTAGAGTTTACCTAACTGACAATAATTATAATGCAAATCGGTTGTTACTTTCCATTTGCGTACACAATGTACGACGAGCGAAGAAGAAGAAAGGCAAACAACGATGAAAATCGACGGTAATCTTAGGATTACTCCTCCGTCAGTTGGAACTACCAAATGCGATGAAAACGGTCGACGAGCGAAATCTCGCAGAGTGAGAATTTGGAGAGGAAAGGGTTTGTTTTTTTTGGGGGAAGGAGAAGTAGTGAAGACGATGACAAAAAACTATGTGGGACCGCCAATTTTATTAAAAATATACTGAAAACTGACAAATTTTATAGGCTTCTACTCACAGTAAAAAAAATTATTGTAAAAGGAGAGAGAGGTGGAAAAGTGATTATTGGGATTCAAATGAATACATCTGTCTTCAACTTTTTCCTTTTGTCGACAACACATATATTTGTATGCTTACGTGCACATGTGAAGCACCACTTTTTGTTCATAACAGGCCCATCTGGGCCCATTAATTTCAAACCCATTATAGACATCCTCCCTAGAAATTAAAGCTTTTCCGGTAACGTTTTCTAGCGTTCATAAGCTCCGTCAGCGAAGGTAGCGGCCGAGGCACAGGTGCATTCATTGATCTGTATAGCTTTCTCAAGTCACCACTGAGATGTCTGCAAGTCTCCTTTGAAGACGAAGAAGAAAAGCTTCTACAAGGAGATACCTCCTCCCTTGTTTCTTGTTTGGTACCATACTCAACTACTTCCTCAAGAATCAACTTCTCTACACATGTATTGTGTATGGCTTCTCTCTCATGTAGTTGTTCAGATACCTGAGAACTTAGCCTTGCTCTCCCAAACAGAGTTACAGGAAGGTTATTTTTCTCAGGGGATAAACTCAAAAGCTGTTTCTTTATAGTAGAGGATTCAATCACTGGTTCCATCTTGGAGTTTGCGGAATCCACATCACTCATGAGACAGCAACTAAGAGTTACGGTCTGAGTATCAGTTTTACAAACGGAAGAAACTTCCATGTCGATGTCTAGAAGCTTCCAGAAAGGATCATCTGAAGAAAACCGACTAACAAAGCAGTTTTTCTTCACATAGTCAAGCTCCATTGCTCTACAAGAAGGAACCGTTGACACAACCCATCTCGGAGACAGAACTTTCATCGCTGATTCCAACTCTTCTCGTGACGAATGCATTGAGTAACACACATGCCAAACACCAAACTCATCTTTAACAGCTTCGTTAAACCTAACTTTCCTCTGCTTTTGAACTTGGCTCACACTCTGGGAATAATCATCTTCACCATCATCATCACAAACGTACCACTGAGCTGAAGGGCGGATGATGAGAGGTTCGCTCTGACGTTTCAATCTTGCCTCGGCGAGTTTTGCGCTTGCTCTTTCGTAGAGTCTAGGGAACCCACTGAATATGTGAAACCTGGAAGAAGGATCTTCAGAGACAATTTCGGGAGCTATGACCATTAACGATCTGAAACATTCCAAGTTTGTAGCTCTGTCGATGTAAATCTTGGAGCCAAAGGTTCTGGAAAGTTCTAAGAGGATATCCTCTTGGCCCAACATGTCACAAGCAAGATACACAACTGGTGCATCAGGGTGGTTCCATATACAATTGATGACCTGACTCATCAGCAAGAAATTTTCAGTACAAAAGAAGAAACTCTACACTATGATTGCAGACAAATCACCTGTCTGATTGCCGAATGTTTTGTCGGAAACCTCTGAGTAGATTTCCCAAATGTGCAGTCCAAGAAAATGTAATCAAGACAGCACTTTGGTGCGTTGCCTTGTCTTCCTACATACTTCTCAGGCAGGTTATGTATACAGTCACGTGTAAGCCTACAATCACCAGTGTGAAGTATGTTACCGAAACTCCCTTCAAACAAGAACATGACCGCTCCTGAAGTAATGAACATTAGTCAATTATAGATTCTCAACATCGAAAGCTACAAACTTTAATAAAAGTGAAGTTACCAGGACAATGATTGGCATCAAAAGCAGTAACTTTAAAATCACCACCAGGATCATCAACGATCACTGTTTCCCCAATCTCAATCCTCACGAAGTATGACTCATCAAGCTGAGGATGACGTTGAAGAAGGAGAGAGATGGTGAGGGAAGTGGAGTAGATGGGGAAGACGACGTTAGAGGGTGAGATCCCGACGGTGTGGTCTTTGTGAGCGTGAGTCAAGAAATGGTGTCTCTTCATCCTCTTAGTCGTCGTGTTTGGTCCGAAAGTGTCGACGGAGAATGGTAAGCCTCTTGGCATCTCTATCGCCATCCTCGTCGCCGTCAATTTCACTAACGGCGACGGAGGTGGTTGGTGATTAGGGTTTGTGGTTGGCTGATGATTTAGAAGTGACGGCGGTTTTGGTTTGTTGTTATTTGACTTTTCTTAAAATTAACATTTAACTTTTTACATTCCTTTAAAAAAAATTCTCTCATCTAACAATTTTTTTGTCAGAAATATTAATTTTAAAAACAAAATTGATCAAAATAAATTTAAATATTTTATAAAATATATATAAATATACATTTTTATTCTTCGTATTAACTAATTATATACCTTTTTGTTTAAAGGCGAGGAATGGAGTTTTGCGAATAGAATTTCAAATTTTTTTTAAAAAAACTTAAAGTTTTTATAATAAAAAAATATTTAGTCATTTTAGTTTTTCAAATTTATTTTTATGACAAAAACTTAAAAATGATTATTTGAAATAATTGTTCTTTATTTAACTAGTGTAGGATTGACGCATAAGAAAATCAATTTAACTAAAGGTATGAATACAAATCTTCGTAAAACATTAAAATCAAATAAGCTTTAAAAAATATTATACATCAAACATATAGTATTGGCCAAAGTGAGGAATTTTACAATACAGTGAATAATATACAAGGAACATAAAGATGTTTAATGTTTGTTTGTGGTTTTGTGATACTTGTCCTTGACCCAACGGAAACCAATGGCAGTGCCTGTCTTAAGCTTCTTAAAACCAGAAGAAGCTACAGCTTTTGTCTTGTCTAGCCCTTGTCCCAGTTTCTCCTTGTACTTACCAGTGTTTGAAGTAGCTCCACCTCCGCTGCTTCCTACAACTGCACCGCCCCCTATGCGCCCTCCTTTCGCAGAGTTGTCCCACTGGTCAGCCCATGACGTGCCGTTCATTTTATCCTAGTTCAAAAGATTTAAGAAAATGATTTGGTCTTTGTGTGGTTTCAAAGTGAAAATTGATTTCAAGTTTGCTCTGTGATTGTCTTTGGTTTTCTTTGATGAGTTTATATATACACACATCTCGTCATCTCATACGTTAAAAGACCGTGTTTCCATGGTCAAACTTTGTGTTCGTGAACAACAAGACTTCTTTTGATTTGCTTCTTCTTTAATTTATTTCCTTTCTAATGGTCAATAACTTCTGGAACCATAGCTGGAAGATTAAACATTATTCTAATTAAAGAATCTCTCGTGGAAAGTAGTCTAACTCGTATATTTTACAGAACAATGTACCCATTGAAGAAGCTTCTTCAGATTCTCCTGAAAAGCAAGACCCTTAATAGTCCATGATTTGACTTATTGAACATGAAGTTGAAAAAAAAAACAGGGAAATACATTTTGTTCTTCTTTGGCTTTGACTCTATGGTATTTTTGGACTATGACTGAAAAACATTTTTAACTGAAAGGTTTTAGCGAGTTTTTTTTTCTTCCAATTCAACTTATACTTTTGTCAATTGGATAAAACTAATTTATGCTTCTCTTACACTCACCACTATTTAAATGTAGGTATACATTACATTTGATTCCCTCACTTTTGAGATGAAAAAATAAGTTACACCTAATTTTATTTTTTCTTATTTGTATCATTCTGTGATTTTCACTTTTTATTCTATTTATTTTTTACCTAGTTACTCTAAAATTCACCAGTCACATCCTTAAAGTTACTCTAAGAAATAAAGGAGAAAAATGATTTACTCTCAATTTCTCTTTTGAGGACTTTCACTTTCTTTTCTTTCCCTCCTAGTTTCACTTTGTTCATTTCTCTCGTTTACTAACTTTTATCAGTCCTAGAAACACAAGTGCTCGAAGGAATCTAAATTACTGACCAAAATTAGCTTTCTTCATTAGTCTATACGCTTGACAATTTGTAATATCTAGTTCAGCTAATTTCTCTAATCAACCATTCCTTTTCCAAATGGATCACATGTATTTGATGATAGGGGGACGTTGGATGACTACTTGTGAACCAACCATTAATGCCATAATATTGCATTTTCTTCATTTCATGACTTTTTTTTATTGTCTTTCCTTCGATGATGATAATTAGGTGTAAATAATTATAATCTGTACTTTAAATGGATGATTAGCGATAACCATTAATGGATACTATCTCTGAAAAAAAAATCCAAAAATGCACTAACATATAGTCCATTCTTATCTACGATTAACCGTTATTTCAGGTATTTTTCGGTCTTCATTCTTAATTCGAATCTTCTACATTCCAAAAATAGAAAAACAAATAAGAAAGGTCATAACATAACCTCTGTTTTGCTTTTTTCTTTCCCCACCATTTCAATCTTCATGATAACCTTCTATCATCGGTGATCATCAATGTCTAACCGTTCCTTCAAGAACTTCATAGAAGACGAACTTGGAACATTCCCACACTTCATCATCTACGCCATCCTCGAATGGATCATCATCCTCCTCCTCTTCCTAGACGGCTTCCTCGCCTTCTCCTCAAACCAATTCTCCAAACTCTTCGACCTCAAAACCCCTTGTCTCCTCTGCACAAGACTCGACCATGTCCTCGTCCCAACAAACCCTGACTTCTATTACAACGACTCCATCTGCGACTCTCACAAGAAAAACGTCTCTTCCTTAGCTTACTGTCATGTCCACAAGAAACTCTCGGAGATTAAAAGAATGTGTGAAGGGTGTCTCCTCTCTTTCGCTACCGAGAAAGAAACTGATGTTGACACCTACAAGTCTCTTATCGGTATCTTACATAAGGATCTTGAGCTTCTTATCGACGATGATCATCAGAAGGCGTTTCCAGTTACAGGCTCGAAGGTTGATCAATACAAAGGTAACAACAGGTTTCAAGAACAACAGCAACGTTGTTCTTGTTGTGGAGAGTTGTTGAAGATAAAAACCGAAAAACCGAATAGTAATACTAATAACCGATCTTTCTTTGCTGCTCCAAGCCCTTCTCCTAGAGTTTCATTCAACCAAAGAACTATGGATTTTTCAAAATACTCAGACATACCTGAGGATAATGAAGATGGTGTCAACACCAAAGAGACACTTGATAGAACACCGAGTTTTGTAAGAGGAGGGCACCACAGATTCTTTTCGGATTCAGCTCAGAACAGTCCACGTTGGTCTGTTAGGTCAATGAAGAAGTCTTTGTTGGATCAGAATGGTCCGGACACCGAAGTGTTGGATGGAGATTCGATACTTCATCATTTAAACAGACAGGTTAGGTTGGACAGGAAGTCGTTGATGGATTTGTATATGGAGTTGGATGAAGAGAGGAGTGCTTCAGCTGTTGCAGCGAATAATGCAATGGCTATGATCACTAGGCTTCAAGCGGAGAAAGCTGCGGTTCAGATGGAGGCGTTGCAGTATCAGAGGATGATGGATGAGCAAGCGGAGTATGATCAAGAGGCGTTGCAGTCTATGAGTGGTTTGTTGGTTAAGAGAGAAGAGGATATGAAAGAGCTTGAAGCTGAAGTGGAGGCTTATAGATTGAGATATGGATTGTTGTTAGAAGAAGAAGAGCAACAACAAGAAGACGGCAAAGGAGGAGAAGATGAGTTTCTTGATAAAGAAACTAAACCGGATTGTTCTTCAAATTCTGAACAAGACTTGGAACACAAGAAAGATTCAGCAGAGGAGCCTAAAGCCAACAATGGTGGGATCATAGAGGAAGAAAAAGGTTAGAGATTCATTTTCTTGAAGGTTGTTTTTGCAAACATTTATCTGAATCTTATTTCGTTATTTGTTGCAGAGAAGGGAAGCAGAAAAGATATGTTAGTGAAGGAGATCTCAGAGATAACAGAGAGACTAAATGAGATTGAATCAAAAGGTGAATTGTTGCAGCAAATTTCAGAAGTTTTAGATGTTAGTGAAGGAGAAGCTATCTTATTACAGATATCTCAGAATCTCCATATGCTTCGTAGTTTCATTGAAATGCCATCAGAATCGTGAACGTTTATACTTAATTCATCACAAGAAATCAAAACAACATACTTGTATCAGATCTGTATGTAGCACATACTGGAATGTTTATAACAGAACAACAAAGGTATTTTACTGCCTTGTGTCTTACGTCAAGTTTAATCCTGACTTTTTAGTTTGAGAACTTGATTTACTGAAACTTAAACCTTGAAGCCTAGTAAATTCTTCCTATTTTTTTTTAATTGATAATGTCAGTTTAACAACCCCATATAGACTTTTCCAGGCAAAAAAAAATATTAAACATAAACTACTAATGTTTTATGTAAATTTCTTGAACTTTCAACCCGTCATTTTCAATCTAGGTTTTATGGAATCGGAAACGAATACGGAAAATAATTTTTTTGTACATTTTATTAAAATTATAATCAATAAATAGAAAAGTAACCATGTTATCATTCGATAAAATTATGGAGCGACTTCGTTCCAAATCAAATCATTATCCTAAAATAATAGCAAATATCAAAAAATAATATCAAAATATATGATAACATATGATAATAAACATGTAATCACTAACATAAAATACCAAATAGTTATTTTTACGTTTCTAATTATAATCGCGAGTTTCCAAATTAGAATCGCAAGTTTCCAAATAAGAAGAACGGAGTTTCCAAGCAACCTAGTTTTCAACTGAGTACTAAAAATTTCTCTTTTTTTTTTCCTAATGACAAAGTTTAAGTCATGAAATCATTATGTATTACTATAATTAAGCCATGAAATCATGATGTATATCATGATTAAGCCATGAATCTTTACTGATTAACAGAAGTGAAAGACAGTTTAGCCATTAACTCTGAAATATTCTGCATATTTCTTGTCTCTTCGATTACTTCTTAAGACCAAATCAATGGAAAAAAGAACTTTAGAAAACATTAGAAACAGAGTAAAATAATTAAGCAAACTGAAAAAAATTCAAATATGTTTTACCTTGGTGCATACTTTTATGTGTTCTAAGTTTCCTTAGAATTCAATAGAAGGGATGTGTTGAACTTTGTAATAATCTTCTCCTCCTTGAGACAATCTTCCCTTCCATTGCTCTCCCATTCTTTCAACTGCCAGATCCTTCAAGGAAGTGATGAACCGCAGCCCATCAGGAAGCTCTTTTAATTTCTCACAACAACTAATCTGGAGAGTATGGAGAAGTGGCATGGATCCTTCTTCCACTATCCAATCTTCCCACTCCTCTAATCCTTGTATTTCAAGTTTCCGCAACTGAGGAAACCCACCTCCAGAACAAACCATTCTCCTCCCACAGAATGACTCTTTAAACGAAAACGAAACCTCTTTAAGTTGACTCAACTTCTCAAGAATCGGCATCGGATCATCCTCCAAACGACTATTATGTAGACTCAGGCTTGTAACGCGAGAAGGGAACTGTACTTCACCAGATAACAATGGAGTACATATAGTCAGCATCAACTGTTTCAGATTATTATTGTCTTCCAATAGATTTCTCCATTCTTTTTTCGCCCCTTTATCCCCTGCATAGTATATATCAAGATTTTCTAGGTGTCTCAATCTACCTAGTGACGCAGAGAGAGTTTCTAAATTGGTCTCACCACTTAAAAGGACTCCAAGAGTCCTCAACCTGGTCATGCCACGTAGATCTTCGAAACTATTATTCTCAGCTGAGAAATCAAGCAAGGTTTCCAAGTTTACTAGATTACTCAACCCAAACTTTGTCTTCTTACACATCTGGTGTGGTAATGCAAGGTATCTCAATTCTTTCATCCCATTCAAGACATTGGGAATAGGTAGAGTATCCCCAAGTACTCTTATATCTAGGTAGATAAGCAGCTTCAGATTTCGTAGAGAAGAGGGTAGATGAGATACCAACGCATCTTCTAGGTTCAGGTATCTTAAGTGGATGAGTTTTCCAATGCTATGAGGTAAACCCTCACCATCAAATTTGGCTCCAGGGATATTTAATACTCTCATCAGCTGTATCCTTGAAAAACTTAAACCTGAAAAACCAAATCTACAGAAACACTTCCTCACAACCACCAGAGATCGAATCTTTGAGCTATTAATATCCCTGTCAACATGTAGTATATACGGATCTAGCTTGTGTGACAAATCTTCGAGATGTGCTACGACTCTGAGAGTGGTGTGCCTTTGGGGAGGAGAGGTGACCAACAATTCGTTGTAGGAAGTTCTCTTCTTTGGCTTTAACCAAACAGATTTCTCTCATCATATCATGCAAACGGCACGTTTCGAATCTCCACGTGGTACTGTCTCTTTCAGATATAACCATGTTTCTACTCACCAGCTCCTCTATGTAGTTATCTCGCGAATGGTCTCTCCATCGTTATACCTCAGTAACTCTTCTGCAGCCCAGTAATAGGACAGCTCTTCTACGTTAATTTCAAAATCTTCTGGAAAATAGGATAGGTAGAGGAACCAATATTTCAAATGACAAAGCAACTCTTCAAAGCTTAGAGACAATATACGGTTAAATGAATTGTTGCCATTGTCAATGAGATGAGATCCAATATTCTCGGACAGTTGTTTCCACCGGTGAAGTGTGTATTTTGCACCCAACATTCCTCCTAACAGTCTTACAGCCAAAGGCAATCCCTGACAATGTTTCACCATTTTCTTACCCATTTTTTCCATTTCCTTGTCAACCTGTGTCAGTTCTGCACAACATCAACAAAAGAATTCTTCATTTGGATTCTGATTTTTTTTGTCAACCACGAGGACTTTCCGGGAGGTCACCTAGTACTACCCTCACCCAAGCACGCTTAACTGCGGAGTTTTGATGTGATCTGATGCATTATTGTTGGTATGATTGCACCCTCATTTGGATATTGATAAATCATTTATTTAAGGTGTTAGAAAAATTATCTCATTTGAATGCTTACCGGATGCACCTTTTATGGGCATCATCACTATTCTTTATTCTTTGGAAAAGCGTCCAACTATCTTGATCGGATAGGCATTCTGGTTTGAAGTTTATATATGTTTCTTCACGTCCTGGGACTCTTTCATTTCGAGAAGTAATTATCACCTTTGAACCTATAAAACATTCACTTTTGGTTTGTATTTTCATCTTCTTTTTTTTTTTTCTAAAAATCACAAGATATAAGAGCTAGGTTATGACCTGTTTTGTGTGGAAATATTGGATTGATTAGATCCCAATCTTTTTCTTTCCATACGTCATCCAACACAACTAATGAATTTGATGTTTCTAACAATCGAAAGAGTTCACCTTGGAGTGTAGCTTCTGTCATATGCTTGATTTCCTTTTCGTCTTCTTTGTGTCTGAAATTCCGTAAGATTGTTCTCCACACATTCATCCGGTCACAAACTCATGCGTGTCTATCAAACTTCCCTTTAACCATTTCATGATTAAAAGCTTGTCTCGCAAGTGTGGTTTTCCCAAGACCACCCATCCCGGTAATGGAAACAACTTTAACATCATCATCTTCCCCCACCAAATATCCAACCAATCTCTCGACGTTTGCTTCTAACCCCACAAGATTGCTTTCGTACTTGTAGAAATTCTAGTCTTTGTTTACAAGGTTGTGGATCCTCTACATGGTCAATAATCCGTTGTACTCCAAAACTTTCCATATCACGGATCACCTTTAAGATCCTCTTACTTAAGCTTCCAATTTCTAATCTGATTCCCCTGCGTTCCGGGATGATGCATGCAAGTCTTGATGTTACCGTTTTTTTCGAGCTCGTCTTTGAGAATAAAGGTTTCAATTATATCCTCTGCATCGAAAATGATTTCTTTGATCACATCCACACAGTTTCTCACCATCGCATTTGAATGCTTTTTGTTGTCTGCGTCTTTTAGAAATGACTTTAAGGTGTTTAAATCAGTTTTTAGTTCAGTAACTTGATCTTGAACCCCCTTGAAACTGCTCGTATTCATAGCTTAGTAGGTCCCAAAGCTTTTGCACTGCAAACGACAGAATTTCCTCTGCCATATTGGTTCCTGCTTTAGTAGAATGATTAAACAAAAAATATTAATATTAATGTTTTTTTCACAAAGCAAGATATTAATATTACATATCTTTTTTTTTGTGTCTTTTAACGATGAGAAATTCACAGTAATAAATTGTAGGTTTATGTTAAGTAGAGGTCATAGACTAAAAAATATATAAAAATCTTGGCGGATATTAAGTGTTTCTTGACATAAATTGAATCTATAAGATTCATGAAGCTGATCGTTAATCAAACTTTTGTATACTATACGGGTCTTTTTAAAATAGGTGTTTAGATCTCATCTCTTATCTTTTTAAGTACTGCATTTTTTTTTTATAATTGAGGTTTTTTTTGTTGTATCAAGAGTTCAAACAAAACTTCTTGTTGACAAGCTCTCTTTCATATTCACAGACAGATTCAAGCTTAACTTAGAATCTGTCCCCCTCCACATTCCCAGGNCTTGAAATTACCAACAACAAGAAACGTGGCTTCCCTTTTGGAGTTAAAGAGATAATTGTTCCTAGATCTGAATTTGACTCATAGCACAACTGGCACTACAAAATAAGACCGCTAAGCAATTTGCAATTTAAAATAAGAGTGAACTTGATAGACATTGGGTGAATATATATAATACAGTTCTTTTTTGTGTAAATTTACTAAAAGGACACAAAATATATTGTTTTATTACTACAGTAACTCATATGTTATAAAATTATCAAAAATATTGTATTGTCTAAATTCAAATTGTCCTTATCCAATTATAGTAAAAAACTAAATTACAAAAGTGTTATTAAATTTTTTTGCCACATCGTTTTAAATTCATACTCTTTCTATTTCGGATTATTTGTTGTTGTAACTAAAACTTTTTGTTTTAAAATAAGTAT
>JABAYD010025256.1:0-15539 GCA_014822095.1 Diplotaxis tenuifolia | reverse complement strand
TAACATTGATTTTTAGACCACTTTAGAGAAGGGTCAGATTTGGGCAGGAACCTAGTTAGGCTTGGAACCATGCGGATGTTAGACTTGTTTGTTAGGTTATCGGATGTACTGATTGTATGTGTATGTACCATGTGGTTTCAGGTTCATGCAGATAATCTTGAAGTTAACTTGGTTCCTAAGCAAGCTAAAGACTATTCCGATTAGGACTAGGATTTATATTATGCTTATCTAAAATATTGTGTTGCGTGAGTTTAGGAAAATCATATCTCTATATAAAGATATGCAAGTGTGTTTGCATAATTGTGAGATTTAGAGATTGAGATTGTGAGAGCTTAAGTTTTGAGCAAAGTTTCTTAAGCTAATAAGAATTGTGTGTTCTTAAATCTTTGAATATTTTGTGTGATTGAAACAATATTTGGTATCATAGCCTAACCTTTTTCGAAGATCATCAACCATGGGAGACATTACAACCCTCATCAACAAACCGAATGAGCTCTCGACAACCTCAATACACTGTCATATACTAACCTCTACAAACTACACAGTCTGGGCAATTAGGATGAAGATACTTTTCAAGGTCAATGAAGTTTGGGAGCTTGTTGAAGAAGAATCAACTGATAGAAAGAAGAATAACCTAGCAATTGCGCTAATTGTTCAATCTATTCCTGAAACCCTTGTTTTGAAAATAGGAGATCTTGATACAACAAAAAAGGTGTGGGAAGCTATTAAATCAAGACATGTAGGTTTAGATAGAGTCAGAGATGCAAGGTTGCAAACCTTGAATGTAGAATTTGATCGCTTAAAGATGAAGGACAACGATACCATCGATGACTTCGTTGGCAAGATCTCAGAACTATCATCTCGAGCAATTACGCTAGGTGAAACAATGGAGGATGAGAAACTAGTAAAGAAGTTTCTTAAGAGATTACCAAGAAAGAAATACGTACACATGGTGGCCTCTTTAGAACAACTTCTGGACCTAAAGACAACGAGTTTTGAATATGTGATTGGACGGATGAAGGCATATGAAGAGAGGACCAATGAAGAGGAAGAAGATCTAAAGGAGGAACAAACAAAGCTCATGTATGCTAACTCTGAAGCTCAAAACAATCAATTCTATGGAGATTACAGAGGTAGAGGACGTGGAGGACGGTTTTATGGTAGAGGTCGAGGTCGTGGGAGATATGGAAAGGAAACAGACCTTTCAAAGGTCATATGTTTTCGTTGTGACCAACCTGGTCACTTTGCTACAAGTTGTCCTGACCATATATTAAAGCTACAAGAAGCATATGAAGCGAAGAATGATGAAACACATGAGGCGGACAAGTTGTTGATGCATGAAGTTGTGTTTCTCAATGAGAAAAACGTGAAACCGAAGGAGTTTGAATGTGATGCAGATAATAGAGGAGTTTGGTACCTTGATAATGGAGCTAGCAACCACATGACAAGGGTAAAAGACTATTTCAAGACAATGGATGCAAGCATCACGGGCAAAGTCAGATTTGGTGACGACTCAAGAATTGATATCAAAGGCAAAGGTTCAATTCGTTTTGTGAGTCAAAGTGGAGAACAAAAGGTACTTGCAGATGTCTATTTCATACCTGATCTTAAAAGTAATATCATCAGTCTTGGGCAAGCTATAGAAGCTGGTTTTGTGGTTAGAATGAAAGAGGAACATCTCACACTTCATGACAAAGGAGGAAATCTTATTGTTAGAGCAAAGAGATCACAAAATCTCTTATACAAGGTTCCTATAAATATTGTTCCTACCAAATACATTCAAGACGATGCTAAAGAATCAACTTGCTCTAGATATACCAGATCTAAGCGTTGAAGATGAAACATGCGCTGCGTGTTTACTTGGAAAACAAACAAGACGTCCATTCCTAAATGCAACCTCTTACCGTGCTACAAAGAAGCTGGAATTGATTCACGGAGACTTGTGTGGACCAATTTCACCACCAATAGTTGGAAAAAGTATGTACATATTTGTTTTGATTGACGATTACAGTCGGTATATGTGGTCCATAATGCTGCAGGAGAAAAGTGAGGCACTTGGAAAGTTCAAGAGGTTCAAGGCTATGATAGAGGGAGAAACAAAAGAAAAGATTAAAACCTTCAGAACAGATCGAGGTGGAGAGTATATATCTAATGAGTTCAAAGAGTTCTGTGAAGTTTCAGGAATAACAAGGCACCTCACGGCACCATACTCACCACAACAGAATAGTGTGGTGGAACGAAGAACAAAACGATATTGGAGATGACTTAGAGTATACTTAAGCACATGAACATACCAAACTGTCTGTGGGGAGAAGGAGTTCATCACTCTACCTATCTAATCAACATGGTTGCAACAAAAACACTTGTGTCACAAACGCCATATGAGGTTCTGAAAGGGAGAAAGCCCAACATTGATCATCTAAGAGTCTTCGGATGTCTATCATATGCAAAACTAGAGAGTCAACATCTCTTGAAGCTAGATGATAGAACCAAAGTACTAGTGAACTTGGGCACAAAACCAGGATCAAAGGCGTATAGATTGTTGGATCCTACAAATATGAAGGTAGTAGTGAGCCGTGATGTTGTTTCGATGAAAGTAGAGGATGGAAGTGGAAGACTGCAACAGAGAGTGAGCAACCAGGTATGTTTAGAATCTCACTTGGGTTACACGGAAATAATGGTATTGAATAAGAAGGAGACGAAACAATGGAACAAATCAGTGAGGTTCCAGGAGAAGAAGAAGTGGAAGAAGCTAGCAATGAAGATACAAAAATATGACAAGCCGATTCATGGGAGTTACAAGGTCTGTTAAGAAGATCAACAAAAGTTACTAAACGTCCAGGGTATCTTGAGGACTACATATACTTAGCTGATGTGGAAGGAGAAAAGTTGATGTTACTCATCAATGATGAACCTTGGGATTTCAGTGAAGCAATTGAAGAACAAGTATGGAAGGATGCATGTGCAGATGAGATTGATTCGATAGTCAAGAACAATACGTGGGAGCTAGTTTATCTTCCTTCGGGAGCAAAAGCCATTGGACTTAAATGGGTTTTTAAGATTAAAAGAAACTCTGATGGAAGCATCAACAAGCACAAATTAAGACTAGTGGCGAAAGAGTATATTCAGAGGCATGGAATCGACTATGAAGAAGTCTTCGCACCCGTTGCACGCTTAGAAACAGTAAGGTTTATCATTGGATTAGCTGCTTCAAACGGTTGGGAAGTCCACCACTTGGACGTGAAGACTGCATTCTTGCAGGGAGATCTTAAGGAGGATGTCTACGTTTCTCAGCCAGAAGGATTCATTGTTAAGGGGAGTGAAAGCAAGGTTTACAAGCTGAAAAAGGCCTTGTATGGTCTAAAACAAGCGCCACGTGCGTGGAATGAGAAGCTAAACAAAGTACTTGGAGAGCTAAAATTTGTAAAATGCAGTAAGGAGCCTTCGCTATACCGGAAAAGACAAGACAATGATCTGTTACTTGTGGCAGTGTACATGGATGATCTACTCATCACCCGTTCGAAAGTAGACATGATCAATGAGTTCAAAGCAGGAATGTCATCGAAGTTTGACATGAGTGATCTTGGACTGCTCACTTACTACCTAGGAATCGAGGTAGTACAGTTTAATGGAGGAATTACCCTGAAGCAAGAAAGATATGCTAAGAGAGTACTAGAAGAAACAAACATGGTAGAGTGCAACGCAGTGCAGATACCTATGGATGCTGGCTTAAAATTGTCGAAGGCTCAGGAAGAACGAAAGGTAGATGAGAAAAAGTATCGTAGAATCATTGGTTGCCTTCGTTATCTTCTTCATACACGACCAGCCATGTCTTACTCAGTTGGCGTCTTGAGTAGATACATGCATGAACCGAAGGAAAGTCATAATGTTGCCTTAAAGCAAGTTTTACGTTATCTGAAGGGTACAACTACGTATGGTCTCACTTTCTTGAGAACAAATAACATGAAGTTAGTTGGATACTCTGATGGGAGAAGCACAATGGGTCACTGCTTCTACTTGAATGACTGCTTAATCACCTGGTGTTCACAGAAGCAAGAAACCGTTGCTCTATCTTCCTGTGAAGCTGAATTCATGGCAGCCACCAAAGCAGCAAAACAAGCCATTTGGTTGCAGGAGCTTCTTGCCGAGATACTAGAGAAGTCAAGTGAGAAAGTGAAGATAAGGCTGGACAACAAGTCTGCAATTGCTCTCACCAAGAATCCGGTGTTTCACGGACGCAGCAAGCACATTCACAAGAGATATCATTTTATAAGAGAGCGTGTAGACAACGGTCAAGTGGAAGTGGAGCACATTGCAAGAACTTTGCAGAAAGCTGATATTTTGACAAAAGCCTTGGGAAGAATCAAATTTAAGGAGATGAGGGATCTTGTTGGAGTTCAAGATGTGAAGAACATTCACTTCAAAATTAAGGGGGTGAATGTTGGAGATAATCTTGAAGTTAACTTGGTTCCTAAGCAAGCTAAAGACTATTCCGATTAGGACTAAGATTTATATTATGCTTATCTAAAATATTGTGTTGCGCGAGTTTAGGAAAATCATATCTCTATATAAAGATATGCAAGTGTGTTTGCATAATTGTGAGATTTAGAGATTGAGATTGTGAGAGCTTAAGTTTTGAGTAAAGTTTCTTAAGCTAATAAGAATTGTGTGTTCTTAAATCTTTGAATCTTTTGTGTGATTGAAACAATACAGGTTCAGGCAGTGGCCGTGACAAGACCAAGGAGCCGTGAAGACTCTAGTCGTGATGGATGTGTGGGTTGGAAACTTAGTATATGTTATGTTATGAACTTATGATAGTCTATATCACTCTGATTTATATTTATACAATTCGTTTGCCCTTTATTAGTCTTGTTTATTCACTCTGATTATTGGAACCTCATCTGATTGAAATTGACTTAAGAACTATTGAACTTAAAACCAGAATCAAACATAGAAAAGTTAGGTTGAGTAAGGCTTGGTTCGGTTGGAGTCCTAAGGACCGGGATCGGGGCTTATAATACCATAATAAGTAAGATTAATCCAGCCATTAGTTTACAGCCCCTAAAATTTTCATACTTAGTTATAGGCGATCAAATTTATATAACAATCTTTTTTATTAAAACATACACTAAATAGGTCTACAGCCTCTAAAATCACAGGGATGGCCCTAATAAGTGCAATATTTTTAACTTTATTTTCATTCAAACCTTCAATTACAAATATATAAAAAGACAAGAAAAAGAGGTGGGAGAAGATAGAAGAAGGGGTTTGATATATTGTCATCCGAAAATCCATCATGCAAAATCTTCAGACCACTCGTGTAACGTAGGAGTCTTGACGCCGATATTCTTCATGTCCACAATATTCGCTGTTCCAAAACATGTTACGACAATGTTATCATACGTATACCTTTTTCAAAGAACAACACAAAATATCATGATTCTCTGTTAAGTAAGGTCTTTGTTTTATTTTGTCATTTGCTAGAAACATAATGTCACCCACAATTCTAATTCTGTATGATTCTAAAAGATGAATTTTGTTAAAACCGCAAAGGTAAAACACCACCAACGGTGAAAAAGATTGAGTTATAATTACCGGTATGAATCTCTGGCGTTGCAGCAGCTGTGGCATCTACAATAACAGTTACATCTGGATAATCCAACTCCACTGCATCAAATACCGTTTGCCTGATACAATTTGGTGTTTGCACACCTGCAAAAACACACAAAGAGAGTAAAAGAAGAAGCATTGATGGGACTTCTTATTATACTCAGAAACATTACTCTCACCAGCGATCACTAACTTGGTAACCCCTGAAGTTTGAAGGAAGGAATGAAGATTTGTGCTGAAGAATGCGCTGAAACGAGTTTTCACTATCTTATAGTCCTCTTCTTCTCTGATGTTCAGTCCATCTACTAACTTTGCACCTATGGTTCCTTTAACAGTTGGTCCAATTCTGTCAGAACTGTAGTGATGACGCCTGAATATCTCAACATCTCTTCCTTGAGGATCGTGTTCTCTAACAACCTTTGAAAACAAAAAACTTTGTTAATTAAGACTACCAAACACCAAATCGACATGGTTCCCTTGTCAGTTTCTACTAGAGATCTCAGACAACGTTCTGATTCAGACAAAACTAGCAAGCAGAAACTCAGAAGCTCTTTTACCCTGCTTTGAACACTATTGGTTTCTACAGAAATGAAATTCATATAGCACGATCCATCAATTGCAGATTTTCTAATTTCTCAATGAACCTTCCCACACAACAAATCCATGCCATCAAAAGATCAAGAGGTTAATGGAGAAGATACCCAAACTACGAGAATACCACGCTGCCTCGCGAGTTCGACCACTCTGATAACATTAGGAACTATGGCTTTTCCGCCTTTCACTTGCATCACTGAACCTTCCTCTATAAAATCATTCTGCTCACCAAGAAGAACAGAACAATTCAACAATCCAAGAAACATACATACACAGAATCTACACTGAACACAGTGCATATAAAGAGACCTGCATATCGATAACGAGCAGAGCCGTGTTGGTCCATCTCTCCGCCATGGTTCCCCACAAAGACGATGATAAGCTTTACAAACAACAAAGATGACACTTTCCACGTCTATATTCCGGTTTGCTCAACGTTTTACCGGTTTAAATATGTTGTTCCAAACCGGTTTAGAAAAAAACAGAACAGACTTTTTCTTGCCTATTTTAAATTTAAACCAGAAAGTATCATAACAAATTAACAACCGTGACCAAGAAACTTTTACACGACAACCAAAGTGGAAAGACTCCTGTATTAACAAACTTTAGTTCAACTTGTAAGAGAAAAGCTAAGGAATAAAAGAAAAAAGTACGTAGTCACTCTTCTTTTGCAGAAATAACACAAACTCTATGATCCGGATTTGGATATCTGAAGGTAAACCATCTGAGTATAGCCATTGAAGACAGACTTATCCAGCCGACCTAACCCGATTCTTTGGAACAAACGGTGCCTCCCATCTGCTACGATCGGTGGAGTTGAACGAGCTGGGTCATATCTTGATTGATGTGTCAACGAAGGTCCTGCAACCGGAGGTAGCTCCCAGTAGACATCAAGAATCGATTCAACGTATCGGCTGTTCTGAAAATGCTGATTGTATGAGATTTGTGTGTTGGTGTGGTTAAAGTCGTCTCTCATTTCTCCTCGCACTCCCCACCATGTTTCACCTGGTCCACAGAGTTCCTCTGTATCAAGTGCTTTCTCCCAGAACTTTTTCCTGTTTGATCTAATCCTTGCTTCATCGCTGTCTTTGAAACAGCTGTGTCCGCCTCCTAAGGGGATAAAAGAGCAAACGAATCATACGAGAGAAAGGAAAAAAGAACCAAACTTATGGATCTAAATGTGTTGAACTTCACAGAACTTACCTTTTATATATGACTGATCACATATCTGCCTAAGGGAATAGTGATCACCGGTTCCTGTATCGTAGTTATCCTCGAAAATGAGATGTTGGAAACCTGCCTTAAGTGCCTGCTTTATCCTATAGTATATCAGATCAAACCAGTGAGTCCTTCGCTTATATGCAATAAGGGCAAGAGAAGAAGAAATGAAAAAGAAAAAGAAAAACTACCTTTTGAGTTCATTCTGATGATCATCGAAGAAGATAAGAACACGGCTGACATCGTTTACTCCGTGTTTCTTCAACACAGTCTTCCAATCCACACTTCCAAAATCAACAAAATCTTTGCCTGCAAAGTACGTGCAGTTTCCATCAACATAAGCAGGACCCTTCTTCAAGTACTTCTCGGGATGTCTTGGCGTCAGTGAGATAATTGGTGTATCTGGCATCGCTTGCCGCATAACCCAAGTGGAATGCCCCTTAAAAGCGCCACTCTCGATCATCAGCTCTGGCTTTAGCCAACGTGCCATGAACCATAGCCCAAAGCTATGATCAAAACCCATCCCATGCATGTTGTTCTTTATTGGCCGTGTTTCGTATATGGGCACAAACTCTTCAAGAGCCTTGAGTAAATCCTTGGAGGTCCACTCAACTTCTTTTCCATGTTTCGATCTGCCTTTTGCCAAGGAAAAGATTTAAATACGTCCATACCATAACAAAGCTCTAATTCATTTAATAAAAAAACATATATTCAAAATCATCTTCCAGTAAACAACATAGCAATCTTGCAGTATACAAACTAGTAACTAGTCACTAAACAATCAATGATTGTGTAACTAATGCAGGCGGGCCATAACAACCTCAAAGTCCTCTTAAACAACAGGGAGATCAAGAAGAAGAACATAATTAATGGTTCTTCTCTACTAGTTTCACTAAACAATCCATGATTCTGTAACTGATACAGGCTTTCCATAAAACCTTCAAAGACCTCCTCCACTAAAGCAACAAACAGATCAAGAACAACAACATAGATATATCTCAGTATTAAAAATCGTAATCAAAGAGTAATAAATGGTTCTTCTCTACTAGTGACACTACACAATCCCTGATTCTGTAATTGATTCAGTCCTGCCATCACATCCACTACTATCCACAAATCAAACAATCGATATTGCTCTTAACCACTGCCACCAAATCGAATTCATATTACTAAAACATGCAAGATCACAATGCTATTATCTATGGAAGATCAAATCTCGCCAACGCATTTCAAAAGAAGATCCACACTAAATCACTAATGCACAATGCACCTAAACCAAAGCTTAAGCTAAGAGAGAGAGATCTGGAGGTGCTTACACCAAGGAACACCTAGGGCTCCAAAGTCCGATTCAAGCCCATCCAAACCGAAAAACCCGATCCGAGCGGCGGGATCGAAGCGCGAGACGCAGACGAAGCTGCTAGAGTGGAAGGCCAAGGATGTGAGGAAGAGAAGCACGAGGAAGAGGAGGGAGATGATGAGGCAAGGCAGCCACTGATGCCCGATCCGAGAGACGAAATTGGAGGCGAGGAGGTAGATGTGAGGGCGCTTGGTCTTGGATTCGTCGGTGCCGGATTCGACGGAGTCGGAGAGATCGGCGTCGGAGTGAGGACGGCGAGAGGAGAGAGCGCGGTCGAGCATGGTGGTGGGAGTTTTGGGGGACTGTGATGAGTGCCACAGTGATTGCTGCCCAGTGTTGTTGGTGTTCATCGCTCTTTCCTTTTTTTATATTTTTGTTTTTTTCTAATCAGATAGTTAATGTTAAAAAGAAGTTACAGACGCGAATATTTATAGCGACGTCTCCGAGTAATTTAACTATGAACTAACCCACATGTGTAGACCGAACCGGGTTTCAGTTTTATAAGTTTTATCAAGAAATTAATATTCTCTCCATTTCATTTTATACATCGTTTTAAATTTGTTTACATAGATTAAAAAATAATTAATTTAATATATTTTATAAATAAAAAAACTACTATTATCCGAATATTAATTATATTTAACCAATAAAAAATAAAATAATATATAAATTAATTAATTTAAAAATGATATACTTATTTTAAATAATTTTTTTCTTCACAAAGATAACTAAATCGCTATAGAGGGAGTAGCATCTAATTACTAAGTTGGTCTGAGTTAATGTAATTTTTTTTTTACTTTTGGTAGTCAAACTAACGAAAATGTTTCCACGAATTTATTATTCCCTCCGTTTTATTTTAGTTGTCATTCTAGGATTTTACACACAAATTAAGTAAATATTTAATTTTTCATATTTTCAAAATAAAATTATTATCAATACATCTAACCACATTTCAACCAATGAAAAAAATAAAAAAAATATATATAATTATATAAATTCTGCATTAAAATTATAAAATGACGTATATTTTTTAAGGAATTTTTTTCGAAATAAATCGGAAAGGAAGGAGTATGTGATTAATAATCAGAATTTTTTTGGAAAGATAATAATCAGACACCTCTAGACATGTATTAGGAATTTAGTGCGTCGACCTAAGTGTGTGTACTCGATTGAAAACGGTTTTCAGGTTTTTTGTTCATTTCATTGGACCGGTCACCAGTTGAAGCAACGTGTATATTACGTAGAAGTATTAAAGTTTATCACCATGTTAATACGCTTTATCTTTGTAGTGGTGCGACAGAAAGCTAATAGTCAAAACACACGAGCCAACTAGTCAATTTTAGAATCCGTAAACATAACCTTTTTTCATCGAATAGTTATTTTTGCGACTTTCAGTTCTATATTCTCGCATAGTTTTGTTTTGTTGATTGCGTTTCACCACAAAAATAACTGGGCTTGGGCTTTCTAGTACTTTTCATTCTCAGTTTGAAATAAAATAAAACATTAAGCTTGGCCTTTATAACTATCTCAAGATGAAGACGAGCAATAGTTTTAAATTGAGAGATAATAGAATTATGGTTTTTCAATTGAGATTCTGTTTCTTTGGTGTATGTGTCGTGAAAGAAAAAGAAAGAAGAGGAGAAGATAAAAAAAAAATAAAACATGTAAAACTATGTCGTTTTGTAAGTGTAAATCAATTTTCAAAACAACGTCGTTTTGTGACTTAACAGACGTTTAATGAATTAACTGTTTGACTTTATCAAGTTTCTAATTCGGTCTAGTCAACAAAATTTGAGATTAAAATTGGCAATTTAAAAAAAATGATTTTTTTACTTAAACCTAAGTTCAAGTTTTTTTTTACTTGAATTTGAAAGTTTGAAGTTTTTTTTTTCTGTTTTCTCTTTTTTTTTTGGGAGGGGGGGTATGAATGTTATAATAAGCACAAATCTAATGTTACATTTTCTTTGTTTCAAATAAATATGCGATCAGTAATCACAGGGGTCTCCACATATTCACTAATAAACCTAAACCCAGCTAAAGAGTTACAAAACCGGATTTGGTGAAATGTATTATCACCGGTTCTGTACAAGAACACCTTTTTCTTCACACGTTTTTCAGCTTCCATCTCGACATTATCGCAATAACCAGTAAATGTCACGACAATATCGTTCCTTTTCGTAAACGACACAAACCCTACTTGATAATCGTAGATACGGTCTTGTATAGAGATCAAATTCGATAGTGAAAGGTTTATACTCTTGTTCCACGACCCGGTTTTCTCCATAACCGAAATCAAAATCTTCTCCTCGCATTGTCCATACTCTATAATGCAAAGTTTCTTACATGTAACGCCTAGCCAAGAACACACGATACTGTAATTGTAAACCGGGAGGGCTAACTTCCGGTATTCATTGGTTGAGAGATTAAAGCATAGAATGAACCGGTCTACATTAGACCGGTACGCAATCCAATAGAGGGACTGATCCAAGAATGTACCTATCCTCTCTCTGTAATGCCAGTCAGGATAAGGAATCCGTATGCTCTCTCTCCAAGAACCGGTTTTGAATTCAAAAACCTCTGCCGTGGAAGAGTCAGACCGGTCCATGAACGTTACGACTTTGTGATAATCGGAAACCGGATCATAACCAAAACCAAGAATGTTCGAATCTCGGTATATACCGGGATTTGGTACGATCTTGAACCGGTTGGAAGATGGATTCCAAACCAATAAAGAGTGATTCTTTAAGGTCACACATAAAGTTCCATCACAATGAAGCACACATGTGGATTCATCGATCATCGGCTGATGATCCACAGGGAAATTAAGCTTACGAGGTGTTTCTACAACCGGATGCTTGTCTTCCACGTCAAGCAAGTAGAAACACTTGTCGTAGAACAACAAGAACTTCACCGGAGAAACGTCACGGTACCTTTTGGCGAAGCCACGGCTGTTGATAATGTCTCTCCATGTCTTGCAGACGCATCTGAATTGAGCTAGATCCTTAATGGTTAGCCTCGCGAGAATCTCACCGGCTAGTTCTTCTGAGAGATATTCCGACATTTTTCTGTTTTTTTTTTTGTGGTGTGGTTGTTAAAAGATTGTCCTCTCACCTATGTTGTTATTTGCCTGTTGGCTGTTGGTTCTTTATAAAAGTAAATGCACAGGAACAAAGTTTCGTGCGTTTGAAATGTGACTAGACTATTACTGATCCAAAAGGAAGATTTGGACACCTATTCCGCGTGTTTACGTAATCACTAACGTAACTTCACATGAAGTTGATTATTTATTATTAGAAAGCATTAAGATCAAAGGCTCGCACAAGAGAAACGCATGCGTATGATCATTGAATTGATTAACGTAAAGCTTAAAGTTACTAGTATTATACTATTATAGTTTCTGATGTTGATTAAGTACTTGCACTGAATACGCTTACGTCGTTTATAACGCAGCGTGCCTTATGAGCTTTCTGTGGGTTTAGATGTGAGAGGCTTTGTTGGAGGGAGTCATTGATCTCCCTATATCTCTTTGGAATATTACTTTGTTTTGCCATTGGACCAACTTTTTTCTTTTTAACCGATTATGACATATATATATTTCCTTTATTTTCGACATATATATAGATGCAGTTACAGTTTTTTTTATGAAACAAACAGTTACAGATTTTTTAACTCTTAAAAAATAAGAATGTGGTCCTCAACTCACATCTTAGCCCACGATGAAACTGCAATCTACAAATCTACAAATAACCGTAAACCTAATATCTTTCACTCTTCGTTCCTTTGCTTATATACACTGCAGACTAAACACAACTCTCCCACACCTTTCTTCTATATCGAAACCAAACTGCAAACATGGAACTCAGCTTTGTTAACCAGATTAAGCCGCACAAAACAACATGGCGTCTGCAGGTTAAGGTCCTTCATACCTGGAAGCAATTCACACCACTATCAGGAGAAACTATGGAGATTGTTTTGTCTGATGCATATGTACTTTTCTTAACTCACTGATCATTCATTCTGTTATATGTTCTCATAATTAATAACTGCATCTATCTGGCAGAGTACTAACTAAGTAATGTTTTTGTTCTTATGTTCAAGGGTAACAAGATTCACGCATCATGTAAGAAATCTTACTTTAATCATTTGGCGGATAAACTACCTGTTGGTGTTTGGAGGAACATCGACAATTTCTCCGTCACTACTAACGGCGGTAACTTCAAGACCACCGATCATCCATACAAGATTGTCTTCATTCACGCCACTGAAGTGACTCCTTCAACACTGAAAGACGACAACATGTTCCTTAGTTTGGTTGACTTTGAATGTATTGAAAGTGGAAAACTTGAGCCATCCATCTTAATTGGTTAGTTTCTTACAGTAATAACACATCTACATTTTTGTTAAGTTCACTATGATACTTATATCTGATTTATGCTTATTAGATGTTATTGGACAAGTTGTTGAGCTCGGAGAGCTAGAGACAATTCAGTGTCAGGGTAAACAAAAGAAGAAAATCGAGTTCAGCTTGAAAGACATTAAGTAAGTTATCCATTCCATTTATTTCTTAAATCATAGATTTTTTTAAAAGCTTTAAATATTTTTTTTAACAGTGATCACCGCATATCTTGCTGTCTTTGGGAAAAGTTTGCTGAAAGCATACACAATTTCACTCAACAAGCTGCAGAAATACCGGTTAAGAACAAGTCAGATTCTTAATATTGATACTTCCTGGAAATTATTTATCTTTCTTAAGTATTTTCTATTTAAAAATTTATCAGATCTAGCAGTGTTTGTTTAGATTATCTTTTTATATTTAACAAGTTGTTTTTAAAATGAACATGCAAATCACGATCACTGGATGGCATCCAACCGAGACAGAAAGATGAAGAGTCCTATGGTTGAAGATTATGGACGATCTTTGGGAGAGGCGTACTGGAATGGATGTATGATAGGATCAAGCATTACCGAGCTCTTCTCAAGATGTACAGGGAGGTGCATGATGCCGAGTATGAACGACACAAAGCAGAGCTCCAAGTCTATCGCATTCAGGGTAAAATAGAAATGATTGAAGATCTCTTCAACGATGACGTCATGATGGAGGTGAAGGAGAAGCTTAAAAGTGAACTTGTGCTTGCTCACGCTAATCTTGCTGATAAGAAGGTTCCTTCTCTGTATTGGGACAGGCTAGGAGAGCCAGATATGTGGCGTTAATCTAATCTACTTAATCATCTCTACATCTATTTTAATGTTTTATGTTTTAAGGTTTTTCGGGTATGAATGTCGGGAACGTTTTGCTCTGGTTTATAAAACCAGTTTTCCTTTAATATTGTTCCTGTAACAAACTAAACTTAATGGTTATATGGCAGTATGTTTAATATTATTAATATCTCTTTTGCTATGTATTACTTTCAATACGCAAATGATCATAATCCGATTAGGTTTTATAGCCAAAAGTTAGAGTTAGTGTTTTCTTATTTTGAGTATATATGGAGTTGTCCTTAGTAGTAATTATATGATACATATGATTTTTTACAAATTTTTGCTTTCAAAATTTAGTTGTTTTGTAATAAATTAATTTGGTTTATCGTGGTTACTTATGTCCTAATATATTTGTAAGTTTAAATCATAGAAATATGGTTATTATTCTCCCGATATAATTGACTTGATTTGATGGAGAGATCTATCCCCATACAAGATTCTATTGTCCCCTAATTTACTAATTGAGTTGACAGATAACGTGTAGGTTAAGAATATATTAAACTTATGTGTTTTGATAATAATCATAAATTTTTCTTGAGGAGTATAATAGATATTTGTTGTAGCTTTGGAGTTATTGTCATTATAATTGTTGTTTGGGGTTTGTAAACTTATAGCCAACTAAGCCCACTTAAATCCTTAAAATACGGATGATTTTATTTCCTAAGCATTACTATGCAAACTAAAATAAATAAAAAATAAAATGTCTCAAAATTATGTTCCTTGAATAGATTATACGCAAAGTTAATCTATCCCTTCATCATTTGGATATAGATTTTTATGATCGTACTATATAAATAAATAAAATATCACAATTCTTAAATCATACAAATTTGTAAAGAAAAAACAAAAACAAAAAAATACCCGCCCTTTCGAAGGGCGGGTCAAAATCTAGTTAATTTGTTTAAAAGAAATTAAAAAGAGAAGACCGTCGAACGTGAAAAGTCTCAAACGCCGGCAAAATCGCGCAATTAGTTAAGTATTTCTCTCTTGATTGATACTCCTCGTGTGTGTGATCCGATGATAATCATGTGCAAACAGAGAGGAGTATCAATCAAGCACAATGGGTGAAGTGTTTACACACTTTATTATTTACATTAGCCACATACCGTATATGGTATACCCCGAGATGAAAAGAGAAGATTAATTAATTAATTTAGAGTGTTTACAATATCTATTTACAATACCCGGATGCTAATTAAGCATTCTCGTATCCTAGTTTCTCCAAAGAGCTTGTTTTTACTCTTGTGCCTTGTTTAAAATTAGACTAATTAAGAAGTTGACATGTGGAGCATTATATGTTTTGCTATAACCCAAGTTGTTTTTAGTTTGCAAGAGTGTTTCGAAATCTTTAACTCCCTTATTCAGTCAGATATTATCATCAATTCATTCGTGATGTTGGATTTGCTGGCAAAGATGCCAAGTCATGCTTAAGGAAAATATTTTTACAGCCACCTATTGCTTACACTTTTAGGCCATCATTATTGCAAGTTTTTAAGCTTGA
>JABAYD010025242.1:0-17191 GCA_014822095.1 Diplotaxis tenuifolia | reverse complement strand
AATTGGTCTCTGTGGATTCGATCCTCAAGTACTATATCGAACCTCTTATTTGAGAGAGTAGCTTGAAGGTTAATTTGAGCATATCAGTCACTCGTCGCAGCATCTCGGGATTGTGCATTTTTGTTGGCTCTGCTCTCATACTTTGGAAGTCAAACAAACAAGACACAGTCTCATGTTCCTCTGCGGAATCTGAGTATCGAGCTATGTCTGAAGCTGTGAGAGAAATGGTATGGTTCCGTAACCTTCTTGAAGATCTCTGGATTCCTAGCTCTGGTCCTGCTCCTTTATATTGCGACAACATGGCTGCAATTCATATCGCAAACAACACCGTCTATCATGAACGGACAAAGCACGTTGAGCGTGACTGTCATGTTGTTCGTGAACGCGTTGTGTCCGGCATGATCAAGACACTATACGTGCGTAGCGAGAACCAATTGGCTGACATCTTGACTAAACCCTTTTATTCAAACCCTTTCTGACATATATTAAGCAAGATGGAGTTCATCAATATTTTCTCTCCATCTTGAGGTGGAATATTGGTTTATATAGGTTTTTGATTTCATTTTGGGTTTAGTCTATGGTACATATTACAGCCGGTTTGTTCCGGTTAACTAAACAAGTGTATATAGTGACATTTAGGTTACACATTAATGTTAACAGAAAGTATTGTTATTTTGTCTTCTTCTTCTTCATGAAAGCATCCTTTCTCCATGTTTGTTTGAGGAAGAAACCACAATTTTTGTTCATTTGATTTACTAAGAAATAACTGTCCTCAAAAAAAGCATGGAGTCTACCCAATGGTACGATGCTCAATTCCTATTTTGAGTTTTGACATCGATATGATTTGCTTTTACAGGGCGGCTGTTGTAAAGTGTGTGGGAGTGTGGCGCACCTCGTCAAAGACTGCCCTGATAAACTCAACAGAGATTCAGCCCCAACAAAGAGCTCAAGTAACATTTTATTTTTTAAAAGTGATTCAGTAAATGCAACTTATTTGACCTTATAAAGATTATAACTATATCTCCCGACAGGATTCGATGCTACACCAAGAGGGAAACTCACTAAATTCAGTGGGGATGATCTTGAGGACGATTTCTATGTAGAGCCTAAAAGCAGCAAGAAGAGCAAGACCTCTGATGAAGCTATTACACCTGATGATTTAGATGAAAAGAGCGTCTCGAAAAAGAAGCAAGGTCCAAAGGTTGTCAATTTTTTGGATGATCACAGTTCAGAAGCTCGAGAGGACCTAAAAGGGCTGTCAGTTTTGTAGAAAAAAAAATCTACTTTTTGTTTTTGTGTACTGGCAAATTGCTATTTAAAAGTGTCAGAAAAATGAATGGAGCCATACAACAGCCAATTCTGTTTCAGATCATCTCTAAGCCGGTCAAATTAAATACTTGATATTTCTAGCAAACAATAAAAGGGTTTATCATTCATCACAAACTCCCCATAAACCTTTTTATTGTTTGCTGGGAATCTGAAGTTTACAACTATTAACCAAAGATGGTGAGATGTTTGATAATACAGACATAACATATGAATTCACCAAAAGACATAAGCAAACATACTAGTTGCATTCCATTGTTAGTACACAAGATCTTGAACCCCTTGACACAACTTCCAGTTCCTTAAACATGTGACGCTTTCGCTCCAACTCAAATGAATCAGGGTAGTGGATGATAGTTGCAGTCACTAATCGGCTCGCATTCTTCAAGATATAAACCGCCACTTCTTTCTCTACTTCTGTTCTGTCATAGTCTGTCCACTCAAAGGTTTTGAGATGGTACAATAAACATTGAGGAACACAACTTGGCTTAGTCCAGACAACTTTACGATCCTCAGACACCGTATGGTCCTGTCAACAGTTGACGATTAAAGAACTGAGTTAAAAGGGATAAACCCTAAACCTGAACTGAATTTACATTTTGTAAATTAGTATACTTTTTTTTCAACTAAGATATTATTATTATATATATAATTGGCCGAAAAACTCAATCCCATACCCAATAGACTATGTAAAACTATAACTCCAGACAAAACTAAAGAAAATAAAAAGAAACAACAACATGCAAATAGAGCTAAAGACAAAACTAAAACAACATGCAAATCAATGGTGAGAAGACAGATCCAAGCCGGAGCTAGACCGGAGAAGCACAAGGCTTCGGCCTCCGATGAACACATGCAGAAACACATTTGGTGTCATGACAACTTTACTTAAACCGGTGTGTTCGGTCCCCGGTCCATCGATCTATGCTGGTTATTTTCCATGACAAGCCACCGGTGGCTGTCATGTGGTCACTACGCTGATAAACTAACAGCAACGACTCTCAACCTTACCACCGCTAGTCGTGTTGTGTCCCGCCGTCCCTAGGTGACTAGATCTCACAATCGTCACACACAACTCTCAATTTGTTTGGTCAATAGCCACTGCGGGAAGAAGAGGAGAAAGAACCGTGAAACCCGCCACCATAGTGCCCCACAATAACCGAAGAAAAGCCCCAGATCCTAATGGCTAACTAGCAGAGATACACCCCTCAAGTAGAGAAGCAACCATAGGTCTCTAACGAGTTACCAGAACCACAAAGCTTACAAAGAAGTCCACAGTACTATATCAGTGATTCCTTCGCTGCTTGCTTTGCTTCAAGCTCCCGAGAACTGCTTCAATTTCGACGGATGGATAGTAGCACCTGAAAAGGAAAAAAATTGCTGATCCATTACAGAGAAGGGAGAAAATGCCTTTAAGAACTACCAGGGCAATCTGTAAAAACAGATTCATGGCTAGTCTATATATGTTCTTCTACGGGTTGTGTTTGTATGTGAGTATGTATGAGCATAAAATAATGAACACATAGATTTGTTAACGGGTTTGTTTCCTATATCCTCGGGACACTGTCCAGAACTCATTTACTAAAAAAGAACTTAAACATCGTTATTCTATGGTACCAACACACATCAGTGTCGACCACTCTTAACTAGATTTACAATGAAGAGAAACTACTACGCATTGTCTTCTCAGACGAGTATAGTTCTTTATAACCAAAAATACCAACACACCTCTCAACTTTCTGGTAGGACGACGTCAGACACATCCATGTGCATCTTCAATAAACCCTAGACGCGTGACCGTTTTTCTGTCACCATCTCGTTCTTTATATTCCAAACCTTAAAACCCTAAACAGAGAATTGGCTTACTTACGACACACATGACTTATCTCATTAACTTGAGGATCATGTGAATTTGGCAACAACAACTTCTATCAGCTCGCAAGGCCTTTCCTCACAACGTCTCGTCCTTGATTCCGGACAATACTCTTGAAAGACACAACATCCTTCTGTACATACTTGTCTCGCAAGTAATCTCATTAAACCTACTCCAACAGCTTTTGATCATGATATATCATATTCTCCCAACTAGGTGTTGATCATGTCAGATTCTCTACACACCACCCTTCTTGTATGCATCACCAATATGTTACACTTCTTGTATTCCCATAACTCTCGTTTTCAACCACGACTCATCTGTGTCTTTGTATAGCATACTCTGTATATTATATGTATTCATGATGTCCATGTATTATGCTTCATCATCCACTTGAGCTGTGTGATAGACTTATTAAACTCTCTTATTAATGACTCAACACTGATTAAAAGATGGAATGCAGAATACAAGAAGAACAAACTAATAGCTTTGAGTTGACTCCGACTAGGCTCTCATGGCGAGCTTCACCTTCGTCACCGATCTCATGGTGATCGGGTCAAGATGACTCATGGCGTCAATCTTCATACAACATCAAAGCATGATATCCTCTGCATCTGAAGCTTCCTCTTTATACTCTCCATCTCCTAACGGCAAAGCTTCTGAACAAATAAGAGGGTCTCTTCACTCTGATTCCTTGTCCAAGTCAGCTTCCTCACTTGCCACGTCAGTAGATAGAATAGGTATCTATCAATACTTCCCCCTTTGAAAAAAGCTTGCCCACAAGCTTGTACGAGATGAAATCACTGAAGAAAGATGCATTGGACAGACTTATCAGCACCACACTCATGCTAGTCTCTTCACTCTCTTGTTGGAACTTCAATATCTCAACCATGGACCAAGATGAGCCACTGAATCTCTTTTGTGTCTCTTTAGACTTGAACATCCAAGTCTTTTAAAACTTCTTCCATTTCCGCTTTTCTTGTATCACCCCTCGTTGTAGATGTTTCTTGTGATAAACCCATACACAACATCTTTGTTTATGCGACAAATGCTTCACCCTTTGTACCCACCACCAATGTGTAGTTACTTTTGTCTCTTCCCTCTGTTTGCTAACATGTGTCCTAAGAAGATCAGACTCTATTGTTGTTAAGAACCACCAACTCAACCCATCCATTATAAACCAACAAGAAACACTTCTCTTGTACACTCTCTCCCATAACGACAAGCTTGCCCACAAGCTTGGAATCAATAAGAAAAAGGAAGAGCTTCTATGAAATAACTCATACGGTTGCACTGTTACTAAGCAAGCAACTCGTGTCAACACAAACACTTGAAATTGGTTAAACCGCCACTGATGCTTCACTTTTAACCTTCCATCACCAACTAGAAACTGTCTCAATGCTTGTAAACTCTCGCTCAACCACATTGTACTCAACTGTCTTGGAAACACTAGTAATAGCTTTAATTGTTCGAGTGTGTGACGTGAAAAAGATGAGAATTCACTCAGAACAATGTCATTTCCACCTCTAAACTCAGCAAATACGTTTCTAATAATAGGCGCCATAAGAGGTCTCCTCATACGCTCAAAGAATCCTGACATCTCCTTGTATACAGATGTGAAAGTCCACTGAGAAAACAACATCCATACCTTAGTACATTTGCCTTGTTCCTTCGTACCTCCACCAGTTATATCCACAAGAAATTTTGAATCTGAAACTGGTTTGAAGTTCTTCATTCTCCACTTGTGCTTTACTTGGTATGTAAAATCACCAAGAAAGAGCTGTAGGAGGACCATGGAATCACTCCTTCTCCTCATTGAACCAATCACCATGCTTTCCGTATTGTTAACAAGTTGGTTTGAATTTCTCTGCAGATCCAGTGATTTATACTTGAACTTCCACGCTCGCCGCACCAATGATAAGACTTTAGTAATCCAGAAGTCTATAAACTCTTTTATTGATCACTCAACACTGATTAAAAGATGGAATAAATAATACAAGATCTCATGACGATCGGGTCAAGATGACTCATGGCGTCAATCTTCATACAACATCAAAGCATGATCTCCTCTGCATCTGAAGCTTCCTCTTTATACTCTCCATCTCCTAACGGCAAAGCTTCTGAACCAACAAGAGGGTCTCCTTCACTCTGATTCCTTGTCCAAGTCAGCTTCCTCACTTGCCACGTCAACAGATAGAATATGTATCTATCACTGTGATCCATCTTCTTCTTGCAAATTCTCAAAATATGTCAGCACTAGTTCTTCATTCTCCTCCTTGATGGCTGAGTTTTAGAATCCAAGCACAAACTTTAATTCTAACACTTTCATTCTCCCCCCCCTTTTTTATTTGAGTGTGTCAACTCAAACCCATGTATGGAAGTAATCACATAACATACTTGTAGGAGATAAACTTGAAGAATAAGTTAGAGATAAAGACAAAAGATATTCCTACTCGAGATATGTTTAGGAATAAGAGGTTTTACTAATTAAAATAGGAGATTTGATTTTATCTATATAAGAAGATGGTGAGTTGTACCATAGACTTATGAGTTAAGAGATTTGTGTGAGAGCTTGAGGTTTTGAGATATTTTTCTTGAGCTAATAAAGTGAGTTTTACAAATCTTTGAGTTCATATTTGTTACGATAATCTGATAATTGGTATCAGAGCATAATCTGGAATCAATAAAGGAAGAAGAGATGGGTGATCTAACGGTTCTACCCACAAAACCAAAGGATGGATCCACGTCAATAACATGTCCTATGTTAACCACAACTAACTACCCCTTCTGGGAAATACGGATGAAGATGCTCCTCAAAATTCATCAAGTATGAAAGATCGTAGAGACAGGAACAACCAATATTCGAAAGAACGACTTGGCCGTAGCACTTATTTGTCAATCGATTCCGGAAGCACTTGTGTTACAGATGGGTGAACAAGATACAGCTAACAAGGTATGGGAGGCTATAAAAGGACGAAATCTAGGAGCAGATAGAGTATGAGAGGCTCGGTTGCAAACCCTAACAACCGATTTTGATCGCTTGAAGATGAAGGAAACCGATTCCATCGATGGCTTCATCGGCAAGCTATCCGAGCTCACATCAAAGTCTGCATCTCTGGGTGTGATCATGGAAGAACCTAAGCTGGTAAAAAAGTTTCTCAAGCGTCTTCCAAGAAAGAAATACATACATATGGTGGCATCACTCGAACAATTTCTGGATTTGAATGTGACAACTTTTGAAGATGTAGTTGGACGGTTAAAGGCATATGAGGAACGAATTGCAGACGAAGAAGAAGAAAGTAAGTTGATGTATGCTAATACAGAAAATCAAGCTAATCAAAACTACAATGGTGACTATAGAAACAAAGGACGTGGTGGAAGATTATATGGTAGAGGACGTGGCCGTGGGAGGTCATCTTACAGAGAACGAGAGCTTGATATTTCTAAGATCACTTGTTTTCGTTGCGACAAGAAAGGACACTTTGCTTCAAGTTGTCCAGACAGACTCCTTAAGCTACAAGAAGCTTATGAAGACAGGACTGATGACACGCAAGAGGAAGATGGTTTGCTAATGAATGAGGGAGTATATCTCAACGAAGGAATGTAAAACCAAAAGACTTTGAAAACGGGTCTGCAAACGATAAAATATGGTATTTGGATAATGGGGCAAGTAATCACATGATGGGAAGGCGAGATTACTTCAAAAGCATTGATGAAACAATAACAGGGAAGGTAAGGTTTGGTGATGACTCAAGGATAGACATCAAAGGAAAAGGCTCAATACTATTTATATTCCAAAATAGGAGACAAGAAGATACTAGCTGATGTATATTACATACCTGATCTTAAGAGTAACATAATCAGTCTTGGACAAGCTACAGAGGCTGGTTGTGAAGTTCGCATGAAAGATCATCATCTAATGCTGTGACAAGGAAGGGAAGCTTATAGTACAATACAAGCAAAAAGATCACCAAACAGACTATACAAAGTTCTGATGAACATTGTTGAGATTAAGTGTTTACAAGCTGAGACACAAACGGAGTCATCTATGTGGCACGCTCGCTTGGGACACATTGGAAAGGAGTCCATGAAGACGATGATGAGAGATCAACTAGTGGAAGGATTACCAGACCTAAAGTTTGAAAGTGAACTGTGTGCCTCATGTTTACTTGGAAAACAAGCGAGACATCCTTTTCCAGATTCAACTAATTTCAGAGCAACACAGGCGTTGGAACTTATTCATGGTGACTTACGTTGGAACAGGTATCTATTTGTTCTTGTCGATGATTATTCAAGATATATATGGTCCATATTGCTAAAAGAGAAAGGTGAAGCGTTTGAGAAGTTTAAACTTTTCAAAAACATGGTGGAAGGAGAAACATAAACAAGTATAAAGACCTGAGAACCGATCGAGGAGGAGAATTCACTTCGAGTGAGTTCAAACAATCATGTGATGCTGCAGGTATAAATAGACACTTGACAGCTCCATATTCACCACAGCAAAATGGAGTAGTGGAGCGTCAAAATAGGACACTGATGGAGCTGACAAGGAGCATTCTTAAGCACATGGAGGTTCCAAACGAGATGTGGGGAGAGGGTGTGAGACATTCGACTTATCTGATCAACCGAGTATCAACAAAAGTGCTGAAGTCTATGACTCCATACGAAGCTTTAAGAGGTTGCAAGCCAAACATTAAGCACTTAAAGGTATTTGGATGTATAGGATATACCAAAACTGAGACACCACATCTGCGGAAGCATGATGACAGAACAAGAACTCTTGTTCATTAGGAACAGAACCGGGGTCAAAAGCCTACAGAATGTTTGATCCACTACACCGCAAGATAGTGGTTAGTAGGGATGTTGTGTTCGATGAAAATAAAAGGTGGAACTGAAACACATCATCATCGAGTAACTCTGCAGACAGCCCTGGAATGTTTGAGCTATCACTTGAAGAACATGGAGACAATATGACACATGAAGAAGACACAGAAGAGGGAGGTGATGAGGATATCGTTACACATGAAGATCAAGCTGAATCAGAGCTTAGAAGGTCAACGAGGGTGAGCAAGAAGCCTGGTTACTTGGATGATTATGGCTATCTTGCAGAGATTGAAGGGGGACGGCTGTTGTTACTACTTAATGAGGAACCATACGACTATGGCGAAGCATGTGAAGAGGTAGTATGGAGGAATGCGTGTGATGATGAGATAGAGTCAATTATCAAAAACAAAATATGGGAGTTGGTGGATCTTCCGGAAGGAGCCAAAGCTATTGGTCTGAAGTGGATTTTCAAGATCAAGTGAAACTCTGACGGTACTATAAACAAGTACAAATCAAGATTGGTTGCTAAAGGGTACATTCAACGTCACGACATTGACTACGAAGAGGGTTTCTCACCAGTTGCTCGGATGGAAACAGTACGTCTCATGATTGCTTTAGCAGCTGCAAAAGGATGGCAAGTACATCACCTTGATGTCAAGACAGCGTTCTTGAATGGGGAGCTAAAGGAGGACATATACATCAAGCAACCGGAGGGATACATAGTCAAGGGAAGCGAGGAAAAGGTATGCAAACTTAGGAAGGCACTATATGGCTTAAAACAAGCACCAAGGGCTTGGAATGAAAAGCTCAATGCGACTTTGGGAGATCTCAAGTTTGTTGAGTGCACTAAGGAACCATCTATCTATTGACAGAGCAAGAACGGGCACTTACTACTTCTTGCGGTCTATGTTGATGATCTTTTGATTACAGGATCGAGTCTGGAGATGATAGATGATTTTAAAAGAGATATGTCGACTAAGTTTGAGATGAGTGACCTTGGGTTACTCACATACTATCTCGGGATAGAGGTACTGCAGTATGATGGAGGTATTTTGATCAAGCAAGAGAGCTACGCGAAGAGGATTTTGGAAGAAAATGATATGCTTGAATGTAATGCAACTCAACCGACGGATCATAGGATGTATGCGCTACTTGACACACACGTGACCAGACATATCATACTCTGTCGAAGTGTTAAGTAGGTATATGCATGAACCCAAGCAATCTCACTACACGGCTTTGAAGCAGATTCACAGGTATATAAAAGGCACTTCAGCATTCTGCCTAAACTTCAGAAGATCAAAGACGACAATGTGGAAAGTCATAGGATATAGTGACAATAGTCACAATGTAGATGCTGACGATGGAAGGAGCACCACTGGCCACATGTTCTATTTAAATGACTGTCTCATTACTTGGTGCTCGCAGAAACAAGACACTGTGGCACTCTCCTCTTGTGAAGCTGAGTTTATGGCAGCCACTGAAGCGGCCAAGCAGGCAATTTGGTTACAAGAACTACTTGGGGAGGTGTTGAACGAATCAAGTAAGGAGGTGACGATAAAGATAGACAACAAGTCAGCTATAGCCCTCACGAAGAATCCAATCTTCCATGGAGGAAGCAAACATATCCACAAACGCTATCATTTTATCAGAGAATGCATTGAGAATAACCAAGTGGAAGTGGAGCATGTGGCAGGGAACCTTCATAAGGCGGACATTCTTACAAAAGCATTGGGAAGATTGAAGTTTAAAGAAATGAAAGAGCTTGTGGGAGTTGAAGAATTGAAAGATGATGATTTCAAGTGTATGGGAGTGAATGTAGGAGATAAACTGGAATAATAAGTTAGAGATAAAGACAAAAGATATTCCTACTCAAGATATGTTTAGGAACAAGAAGTTTTACTAATTAAAATAGGAGATTTGATTTTATCTATATAAGAAGATGGTGAGTTGTACCATAGACTTATGAGTTGAGAGATTTGTGTGAGAGCTTGAGTTTTTGAGATATTTTTCTTGAGCTAATAAAGTGAGTTTTTCAAATATTTGAGTTCATATTTGTTACGATAATCTGATAATGCTCCCCCTACATCTCATTCTCCCCCTGCTTGAATGCACACTCATATAAAAACCCTATGCTTATAATTAGCTGTCCTAACATCAACTAGAGACCGCTGTCGCCAATAGTACAAGATCTGACTGTGTCATACGCACAAAACAGTCTCTTGTTGATGCAGTAGCAGTTCTTGAGCAAGAACACTCTCTGTTACAGACTTATGTACCCAACCCTTTCTGTGAAGAAATTAAACGAGCTTCATACGAAGAGTCCAAAACAGCTTCTTGCATCACAACTCCAAAAATTCAGCTTATAAAATATCAATTCCATAAGAATAGAATCTCTGAGCTCATCAAAACCCGTACACATCTCTGGACAAGTATTGCACTGTAAGCCATACTAAAACAGAATTTCTGAGCTTAATACTTGCATTCTTTGGCCGGCTCAAATCTTACTGTTGTTTCCTCATCATATATGTTCTGCTTATATATAGACCTCAGACAACACAACTCTCTGGTTCCGTAGAAAATACCGTAAGCAATCTTAAACAGCTCTTCTCTTAACACTAGCACAAATTGTTCCATCTAGGTGTCGGCTTGTCATCATAATAATGCTTAGGTAGTTGCAGTAGAAACTTTAATCCCCTCCTAGAATAATGTGTCTGGCCAGTCCTTTGATGGTCCGTATGATCTTGCATCAAGTAAGAACAAATTCCACATAATAAAGTAGATCATCTTCCCGTGCTTCATATTTCACGTAACAGATGTTTCATGTAAGCAATTTCATCTTCTAGAAGGTCTCTAGCTGATCAGTCTCATGTGCGTTTCTCCAACTTAGCCACCAGAATGCAATAACATCATAAAACACAACAGCTGGTTTCTTTGACCTGAAACTACGGAGACTTGGAGCGTTTGAGTGATTATGATCCAAAGACTTTTACTCACTTATACATCTCTGCAGTTTTTTTTTTTAATTTGGAGATACATGATCCAAAAATTCAAACACGCCATGTTGCTTTAGTTTCTGAAAATATCTCTTTTTGCATCCTTGTTGTCGCCTTTACATTCCTAGCTCATGAAAATCATCCATGCAAAATGTCCATATTCTGTAAAGGGTTGCAAAGTCTCAAATAAAACTAAAATCCACCATTAAATCTTAAGCCAGTAGCACTATGAAGATATCTACCAAGTTTCATCTTGATCAAAACAGTTTTTGCACATCCAATCGTTGTCTTGAAAACACCATCTTGAAACTGATTTCTGCAATTCTCAGTAATCATTAAGTTCGAAAGATTAAGTTTCCTTGGGTTATCCTGCTTATATTCACTTTAGGATCTCCTGTGAATTATGCTCCGAAAGTAATCAACAATAAGTGCAATTTCCATAGAGACCATGACGATACTTGCTAATCTGAATTAGTAGAACACCTTGACAACTTTCTTTCAGAGTTAACACCATTTTCATGACTTGCATTTCATCAGATAATAAAAGCAGAGGATCCACACGTGAGTAAAACCCATAAGCAGAATTGAGCCTTGAAGAACCAAAAGCATCATCTAGAGGTTTTTCACTTTATGTTCTAGATGCAGAACAGAGATGGCTACACCATTGCTTCAACAACTTGCAGTTGCTTTCTCTAGCTCTTTGGTGTGCTACCATACAAGTTCTCCTTATAAGGTTCTAGCCAGATTCAGGATGAGGCAATCAAATCCCTTTTCAATCTTCATCACCATCGAAACCTGAGACACAACCTTTGACTTTGACTGCTTAAATTGATCACATTTCCTTAACACAGTTTCACAAGATTGGTCTTGAATGTTTTCACTCAAGGAGATACGGCCAAACTCGGTCTTGTCTAGTGAAGTATGAAATCAATTAACCAAGGATTCTTCTTTCTTAATTACCTGTGATATTTGTCTTGCTCCTTTCTCTAACTCTCGGATCTTAGAATCTGCTTCTCTAGCTCTTTCGTCTTACTCATTCCCAAATCCATCAATGCTCATGAGGATATAATCTTCAGACTTTGATCACCATCTTCTAAATGTATCAAATAACTCTTAACCACCATAACACCAATACTGGTATACGAAAAGGTCTTTGGCCTCTCCATTTTTTTTATTTGATAGTTAAAACACCCGTTGAAACCAAACCAAGAACAACTCGACAACCTTACTCCTCCTCCACAAGCTTCAGATTTCACAAACCAGAGCAGCAATATATTCTGGAGTCAACAAACACTCTTCTCTTTCAGAATCTTTCTCACGGCTGAAACATCCTTTTGACATTGCTAAACCCTATTTTTGATAAGGTAACCGGTAACTCTGGAACTCTTCTCAAATTTTCTAACTTAGATTTTCACTTGTTTCTTCAGAACTGAAACTCCAACACTGAAAAACGAAGATCTTCTTGGAGTGCAAGGCATAACCTGAGACATGAAGATGAAAAAATCTCTGCGACGTCAAACGAGTGTTCTTTAACCGCTGACTCTGAATTTCTTGGCTTGTCACAACAACCTTAAATTATTTTATTCTTGACGATTGACCCATCTGAGATTTCTTCGACCTTTTATAACGTGAAAAAATCTCTTACTTGATGAACATACCATCAAAATATTATCAAGTGATACAGCTTAGATTAATATAACTCTCTTCTCTGCTTCAAATAACCTACCATAGCCACAAATCCATGATCTACCCAAAATAAATATCAAATCTGTTAATCTTCAGCGGGAACCCGCTCTGATACCAACTGTAAAAACAAATTCATGGCTAGCCTATATATGTTCTTGTACGTGTTGTGTTTGTATGTGAGTATGTATGAGCATAAAGTAATGTACACAGAGATTTATCAACGGTGTTCGTTTCCTACATCCCGGGACCACGTCCATAACTCATTTACTCACGTCCAAAACTCATTCACTAGATAATAACACAAACAACGTTGTTCTATGGTACCAACACACATCCGTGTCAAACACTCTTAACTAGATTTACAATGAAGAGCAACTACTACTCATTGTCTTCTCGGACGAGTATAATCCTCTATAACCAAAACTACCAACAGATCTCTCAACTGTTTGGTAGGACTACGTCACACACATCCATGTGCATTTTCATTAAACCCTAGACGCGTAACCGTTTTTTTTTGTCACCGTCTCGTTCTTTATACTCCAAACGCTACAAAGAATTAGGGTAAACCCTCCATACTTTTCTATGGTTTAAAAAAATTAGAATAATAACTTCAAAATACTTAATGCATAATATCAATCAATATTTATTTTGATAGTTAACTCAATATGAAATATGTTGTAGGAAAAACAACTTTATTTAATGTAGCATCAAAATTATGTGAAATTCATCTCTTTGTCGTTATATTATATATTAACGAAATATTCTTAATAATTTTAGAACACTATTATCATTATGTTTTGTTTTTATTTTAAGAATTTGAAATACTGCCGTTGTAGTGACTTTTATTGGTGTGACGATCAATTTTTCCGTGAGAGAAGATTGGACTTGAAAAATATAAAATACTTTTGTTTAAGCTTTAACCTTATTTTTTTTTTTTTGTATTTTGATGGTTTAGGTGTTGTGCCATCATCGATACATAATACCATTTAGCTAAATTTTCTTAGCTTCGAGTGACCTCATATTATTCCTAAAAGTAAATATAGAACAGTAGTTCCATAAATACGAATGGTTGAATGTTGCTATAACATTTTGTTGACTCGTGTCTTATTATATGACTGGCAGCGTTAATCTAAAAGCACTATTTGGGAAAAAAAATTTCTGCCAAAAATTTTTATTGCATATAAATGTGTCATGGAAAGTATATGACACAAAGTGTTATTAAAAGCTTCAAACACAAATCAACCGCACAATAGATGCTTCATTGAATGATAAAATTTGTTCTTTCAAATAATTCAGAAAACATGGTACCATGATTGTTGTTGCACTCATTATCTTGATAAAAATCTATTGGAATATTGAAACGTTTATGTGTTGTCTACAATAGTAAAACCAACATTCCTAACAAAAATTAGAGTAACTTTTGGGAGAATGGATGTAGTTTGACTACAAACATAATTTTCCATATTTTTGACATATTCTTTTAAATATATAAATATTATTAATTATACATGTGCATATATATATATATATATATATATATATAATTATTATGAATATACTTATTGTACCTTTCAGTTGATTTTTTCTTTATAATTTTGAAATTATTTTTTCACATGATAATTGAAGAAATTATTCTCCTACAGATGTTTTCCTTTTAATAAGTTAGATCAGAAATTTGTATTAAAGGACTTTATACTTTCTAATGCAAACTTGCATATTAAAGTTATAGTTAATAAGATTTTTTTTTTCACGTAACTCGTTATCAGCATTATATTGTTTTTATAGTTATAACAAATTAACTTTAATGATAAAAAATCTTTAAGATTTTTTTATAAAAACAGTAATATATTTATCTTCTCATCATGTGATAGAAAAATCATTTTTATAAGTTCGTTAGTTTTTTTTTTTGCTTTTCACTTTCTAGTAAAATGTATTACAGTTAATAAAAATATTTTTATTGAACTGATCATATTTTAAATAACTATAGTAGTTTATTATTTACTTGATGATTCTCAATAAATAAATAAAATAGAAATAGAAAGAAAAATACTAAATATGAAAAGGTAAAAATGTGGTAAAGTGAATTATGACCCGTATGAACATCTACAAACATAATGTCGTAATCAAATGAGATTATAATTAATTCTATATATTCTTACATGTACAAACACATTTTCATAAATGTTCATATATACTCATGTATAGTGACATCATCATAATCTTACAGCAGTTACAACATCATCATAAGATGTAGAAATAATATAATATAATTATAGTTTGTATAAGAAAATAAAAAAGATGCTTGTTGATATTTTTGTTGTAAATATTATTGTTTATGTGAAAAATATAAGAAACCATAAACATATATATAGATGTGAATATGTGTATTTTTTTGGTTTATGATTTTAAAATATGTTTTTTCTATCAAACAGAAAGTTAGTTATTTATAAACAAATAACTGAAAATTTACTTTTACAATTCTCTTTTGTTTAATATTTTCAAAAAAAAATACATATTAATTTTTTTGTTAGTATTTGTATGATTTATAATTTGTTTTTGTTTTCATTTTATTAAATAATTTCTCGTATTTATAGGATTTTATACATGATGCGTTTATTTATATTTTTTGGAAAATTATTATTTTATTATATAATTATTGTGGTGTAGGTTTTAAAAATAAAACTTTAGGATTTTTACAAAAGGAAATTTACTTGCAAATAGCTATTTACAATTATCTTTTTAGGATTTAGAAGTACTTGCAAATAGCTATTTACAATTATATTTTTAGGATTTAAAAGAATAAAAGTTACTATCAAATAGTTTTTATTGATTGCTTTTATATTTATATAAATGTTTTGATATATGTCACATAAATTAAGATTTGTTTCGAGACATTTCGCGATTGTATTAATTAGCAACTTTGGAAAACTAAGCTTTATATAATAATATATTTTTGATTAATTTTATATTTATGATAAATATTTTGATATATATCACAAAATTAAAAAAATTTGGACACATATCGCGATCATGTTAATCATCAATTTTAAAGAATTAAGCTTTATATATTAAGTTCTAATCATATGAAACTAATGGTTAAAATATTATATATATTATTTCTTATTGAGAAAATTACTGTAACAACACATAATAGTTAAGATATGATTAGAATGACATACATTTTCTAAAAATTGCTAGAATATTTTCAGACTCCTAATAAATCTTAATTAAAACTCTTTTTTAATTTTGTTACTGTTGATACGAATTTTAAGTATCAAATCCACATCACTAATAAGGCAATCCATGTCACTAATTTGTGTCATCAATATGGAGACTGGCAAATCAACCGTCCCATATCTTCGGTGAATAAGAAAAAAAAGTCATATCGTCACAACTTCAGTACTTTTGTTAAACCCTAACCGGGTTCAGTAATCATGTTCGTCACAACTAATACTCTCGTTTCAAACTGTTTCTGATATCGTCTTCTCCATTATCATTTTCATCGACCTCGTTAAACCCTAACTGTCTCCGATATCATCTTTGTCACAACTAAGCGTTTAGTATCAAACTGTCTTTGACATCCTCTTCTCCGCAAAAGTTTCTACGAAATTGTATCTACGACATCATCTTCTCCGGTATGTTGTGGTTGAGTTTGATTTATATTGTGACCGAGTTTGATTTACGATATGGCTGAGTTATAGATTATGTTGTAACTGATTTATTGTATAGTGTGGCTGAGTTGAGTTTGATTTATGTTATGAACATATAGTTTTCCATTTCGGCTGAGTTATAGATGATGTTGTGGCTGAGTTATAGATTATTTTTTAGCTGAGTTATTGATTATATTGTGGTTGAACTATTGATTATACTGATGCTTAGTTATATATTATGTTGTGGCTGAGTTTTGTTTCTATTACAACTGCGTTATATTGGAGCTGGGTTATTTATTATGTTTTGGCTGAGTTTTGTTTCTATTGCGGCTGATTTATATATGTGTGTGTGTGTGTGTGTGTGTGTGTGTGTTTTAGGATCAAATGACTATTTCTGAAGATCAAGCACATGATTATCCTTCACGACTCTACGCTGAAGGGGCTTCTAATCTAGAAAACAAAGAGATTAATCACAATATGCATATGGGAGAATTCCCTAACGTCAGAGAAGCATTAGGACGGGATGTGTGGGATCACATGAGGCAGGGTCCTCTTGGAATTATTGTTAAGCTAGCTGAACGCAAAAGCGTGTGGTCTGGTAGGACTGTACACTATCTGCTATGTCGACAGCTTCGAGTACACAAGAAGGAGATTTGGAGTCTAGTTGGTGATGAACCTATCTGATTTAGCTTAAACGAATTTGGTGAGATCACTGGGTTAAACACAGATCCAGTGCCAACAGAAAGTTTTGAACCTGACCAATACAAAGCGTTTTGGGAGGTGTTGAATGTGCCGCTTGGGCTAGGACCAAAGTTAGATGAACTGAGGGCAGCGTT
>JABAYD010025241.1:0-14593 GCA_014822095.1 Diplotaxis tenuifolia | reverse complement strand
ATGAAAGACAAGCCGCCGCCAAAGAGCTCAACACGAGCTAACACGAAGATAAGACGAGAAAAGAGAGAAAAAGGACGGACCTTGAAGAAGGAGCAGAAGAGAAGCGGTGATTTGGATTGAAAGCTAGAAGATTTCCGACATCGATCTGGTAGATTTGGTCCATGTCCGTGTCCATGTCTTCTTCCCGTCGTAAAGAGAGTGGAGGAAGAAAGGACTTTCGTTTTTTTTTTAGGGTTTTGCGATATTTATTTTAGTTAAAGCTTCCTTCCTCTCTACCAATTTAAATAACCGGAAATTAACCGGGCGGTTATACTAAAAAGACATACATTAGGTTCAAGTGGAACATTACAAGGATGATTGTTTACAGCTTCTGCAGAAGTTTTTAGTTTTTGTTTTTGAAAAAACTACTTTTTAGCCAATCAAATTTTTGGATAAATAGATTTCCTATAATTTAGGGAAACTGGTTTTTGAAACAAACTGTTATTTCTAAAGAAAAATCAAACATCACTTTTTCAAGTTTCTACAGCAACATCAAGTTAGTTTCTCATCTTATAACTTTTCTTTTAAGTTGACAAAAATGTTTTTTTCATTTATGCATTTAATATAGGTGAAATAAACGTGATGTTGTTGTAAACGAAGTTATCGAGTATGTAAACAAAAAAAAAAGTACAAAACTGTTGTTAAAAGACGGTTATTCTCATTCATACATAGTTTATAAATACATGTTTTTAAACCGTTCTAAGAAATAAGTAAACACTACCTATAAGATAATGATAATTATAACATATAATAAAATAATACTATGTCAACCATATAAATAATCCTTAGCATTTCCATTTGGTTGACACGTCTGATTCAGAGATCGTTACATACTTCGGATGTTGCTTCATTAAAACTTCTTCCAGAAAACCCAAAACCCAATGTGATAAAAAGGGAAGCCATGACAGGAAAAAGACAGTAAAATGACAGTAAAAAAGATATATTAAAAAAATCAAAATTTAAAAAAATCATCATTCAAAATTTTCTGAAAACTAAAATGACAGTAAAATCAAAATTAAAAAAAATGCTTCAAAAAAATTAAAAAAGATATATTCATTAAATGTAAAAGCTAAAATCAAAAACTAAAAACAAGAATCGTCATTCGTGTTTTTTTCATAAACTAAAATCTACGGCAAAATCAAAAAGTAAAAATTAAAAACCAAAAATCCAAAACCTAAAAATCAAAAGCCAAATACTAAAAACTAAAATCTAAAAACAATCCAAACAATCATCACCATGTATTTAAAATTGATTTTTAGGCTCTCACTTATAGCAATATTGTCTTTTAACTACGCTTACAAACCATAGAAATGGTATAATCTATGGTTTAATTAACTATATTTACATGATTCATCGATTGATTTTAATATTCCACTTGAAATGGTATAATCTAATTTTAAATACAATGTAATATTCCACTTGAACCTAATGTTAATTCTATAATGTAATATTTCACTTGAACTTAATGTTAATTCTTACAAACAAACACTTACAAATATTCTCATTCGATCGATATTTTATATTATTGACATTATTAAGTCGGTCAAAAGCATTATTAACCCATGACTCAGCGCTTAGAATTACTAAGCGGTATCTAAATTATTAATTAATCTAAACTAGTAGTTAAGTGGTTTAGGAATTTATAAATTACAACAACATAGTAACTATTTGTAATTTTTTATATTAAACTAGATACGGACACGTGCAAAAGCACGAATTTTACCTTTACAAAAAAAAATTAAAAAAAAATTAAAAAACGTTTTTAACATCAGTTTTATGTTTTCTGTATATGTTGGATTAGAATTGTTTAATGAATTCTAAATAGTGCAGTGTATAATTGTCCATGAGAGAAGATTGGACTTACAAATATAAACCAAGTTTATTTAAACTTTGATTTTGGCTATTATATTTTGTTAGTGTAGATGTTGTGTCTAATACATAATACCATTTAAACAAAATCTTTCTCAGTTTGTGTGACTTAAAAAAAATTAAGAGTGAATATAAAACAGTAATTTAATAAATAAAAATTGTTGAATGTTACTATAACATAAACTTGGTACCATGGTACCATGAATGTCGAAGATGATGAAATTTAATTTTGAAGTAATTCAGAAAGCATGTCATCGTGAGTGAGTGTGTTGCACATATATATTGTCTTGATCATAAAGATATATCAAAATATTTAAATGCTTATATGATGTTATACCATTAGTAAAACTAATCTTGCTAATAAAATAATTAGAGTACTTTTTCGATGACTCTCGAGAACGAAAACAATAGACTGATTGACTGGATTTGTGCTGGTTGGTAGACTTGCTAAAGTGGTTGCTTTTAGTTGCGATTGATGTTGCTGCATGTATTGTAGTGAGTGCGAATAAGTCAACTTCAAAGTGGAAGTGTGTTACTTTAGGAATATCAAAGGGTTGGACCATTATCTGGAATGCAGGTATATAATTGTTGGGAGTGAGCCTAGCTTCCCTTCCTGTGCCTAGCTCTCCTGGTTCCATCCATCGTGAGAAGGAAGTGCAATGATTTTGCAGTCTGCTAGGCTGTCGGAGGCTCCTGGCGCAAACTAGGAAAAGGACGATGACAACCAGAAGGTGGATTTGGAAGCAGGCATCCTTTGAGGTTATATTCTCTTTGACTTGGGCGCAAGGGAAGACTGTCCTGCCGGGTTGGAAAAGCACTGAGTGTGTCCCACCCAAAAACAACTCAGAGAAAACGTAATCCTAAATTTGATGGTGGCCTTAAGGACTCATTTTCAGGTGATTCAGTTGTCTTCCTTGATTCCATCCTTCAATTCATTAAGCATATCGCCGGAGCCAACTTAGGGTCTTATCGTCTTTCGGAAAATGGATATAGTTTGACTACATACATAAAATATTTTATATATTTTTGATATATCTGATTATATATAAAATAAAATAATATTAGTTACTTATATGTTGTTTGATGAATCTTTCGTTAAGCAAAATCTCATCATTTTGAAATTATTTTTTTTCACGGGGCAAACGAAGAAATTGGTGTCTTACACATGAATATATGTTCTCTTAACTTACATATTGAATTACAGGTTTTAATAATATTTCTTTCGGGTAATTCATTTTCAAACTTTTTAAGAAGAGAATTATGCACGCATCCTTGAATAATGTTGTATTTCTTATATTCATAAACAAATTAACTTTAATAATATCAAAATATGTTGAAATGAGCATATGGTTAAGCCCACCAAGATATACGTGTTGTCATTTGTAGATTCTATATAGAGAGAATGCTGAGAAGATGGTGAAGATAGAAAGTCAAAAAAATATTGTAAGCAAATGGTGAACAAACCAAAGAACAGGCTGAAGAGAGGAAGAATCCGTAGTGTAGTGTATGTTGTGTAGAGAGATTATGAAAGGATGATTGTATTTATGTCATGTACAAGGTATTTATACAAGAGTTTACCTTAATAGATAAACATGGATCTTTATATAATTAGATCTTTATAAGATAATGATTAATATTATTGATAAGCCTTATCTATACTAACATGCTCCCACAAGATGGATGCCGCTTGCAGAGTCCAATCTTGGATACTAGAGTGTCAAACCTTGTACGCGCCAATGGCTTGGTAAGTGCGTCTGCCAACTGATCCACAGAACTTATATGAGTGACACGAAGTGTCTTGGCTTGAACTTGTTGTCGAACAAAGTGATAATCCAGCGCGAGATGCTTCATTCTTGAGTGGAAAACCGGATTTTCATAGAGATATGTAGCTCCAATGTTATCGCAATAAAGAACTGGAGTTTCAGTAGACTTGATTCCAAGTTCAAGCATAACCGACTTGACCCACATGACTTCTGCTGCAGCTTCTGTGAGAGCACGATACTCAGCCTCTGTAGAAGATCGCGCCACTCCTCCTTGCTTCTTGGCTGACCAAGAGATAGGTTGTTTCCCAATGTACACAATGTATGCACCAGTGGAGTTGTAGTCATCATGATCACTGGCCCAGTCAGCATCAGAGTATGCGTGAAGATTGAATGGTGTCTTGGCTGAGAAGAAAATGCCTTTGTCTGCAGTACCAATGAGATACCTGAGCACTCTTTTAGCTGCCTCCCAATGCAATGTTGTTGGCTTGTGCATAAACTGAGATAATCTATTCACTGGAAATGCAATGTCTAGTCTTGTTAATCCCAAATATTGCAGACTTCCAGCAATAACTTTGTACTCAGTAGCATCTGAAAGAGGATCACCGGATTGTAAAGTGAGAATTGTTGTAGATGACATTGGCATAGCAACTGGTTTAGCATCCGCCATCTTGGCTCTTCGAAGAAGATCTGTAATATATTTGGTTTGAGTGAGATGCAAGCCTTGAGGTGTACGTGTTGCTTCCATGCCAAGAAAGTATGACAATTCGCTAAGTTCTTTGAGAGAGAATTGAGCTGCAAGCTTGGTTGTGACAGTTTGAAGCTCTTGTGGCTTGGATCCTGTGATTACAATGTCATCTACATAGATGAGAATGTAGACAAACGATGAACCTGTTTTGAGAATGAAAAGAGACGTGTATGCAACCGAGTTCTGAAACCTAATGCTAAGCAAGAAATCTTTCAAAGCTTTGTACCAAGCTCTCGGTGCTTGTTTCAAGCCGTACACAGCCTTCTTAAGTTTTCACACATGATACGGGTTATATTTGTCAACCATGCCTGGAGGCTGTTGCATATACACTTCCTCATCCAGTGGTCCTTGCAAGAATGCGTTGTTAACATCCAGCTAGTGAAGAGGTCATCCATGAGCCACTGCAGTTGCCAATACAAGCCTAATGGTGGCGTGTTTGACAACAGGGTTGTAGGTGTCGTAGAAATCAATTCCTGGACGCTGATGATTTCCTTTGGCAACCAGACGGGACTTGTTACAACGAATTGTACCATCATGATTTCTTTTGATGCGGTAGAGCCATCTTGCTCCTATAATGTTCTTTGCTTCAGAGCGATCAACAAGATCATAGGTATCATTTCGTATGAATGCATCAGCTTCATTACTCATAGAGCGTCTCCACTTGTCGTCTTTGAGAGCTTGAACATGATTCTCCAGTTCAACTTCATGTAGTTTGGTTGTTAAGCCATATTTTGGGTTAGGCTTTCTGATGTTATTCTTGGCTCGAGTAACCATTGAATGATTGTTGGGCTCAGGTGCTTGTGATGATTCCGCAGAGGAAATTGGTTGTGTTGGTGCTGCAGAAGAAGTTGGTTGTAATGTAGAGGCTTCTTGCGGTGCGGAAGGCGACACTGAACCTGCAGGTAAAGGATCAGTACACTGAGACGTATTAAGGTAGAGTGACCGATTAAAAACAGGAACAAGAGAAGCTGATGGAAAGCTTGAAGAGTTTGAGGTTTCTTGAGAAAGAGGAGAAGAATTTTTGTGAAGAGAAGTGAATGGGAAAACCGATTCAACTAAGTCCACATGTCGTGAGACATAAACTCTGAGGCATAGGTATGCACTCTGAGTTACCGAGTATCCAACAAAGACACACGGAGTTGATCTTGGACTGAATTTGTTGTGACCGTACAGACGTATCCAAGGATAGCAAAGGCAGCCAAAACTTCGAAGTTTGTTGTAGTTTGGTTGATTGCCGAAGAGATCTTGGTATGGTGACTGATTAGAGAGATTTGGAGTTGTAAGCCGATTGATGAGATATACTGTCATTGCAAGTGAATAAGTCCAATATGTGGTGAGGATGTTGGCATGAGTAAGAAGCGATAAACCTGTTTCCACTATATGACGATGCTTCCTCTCAGCCATACCATTGTGTTATGGTGTATGTGGTGGTGATGTATAGTGTGAGATTCCATGATTAGATAGGAACTCTTTGAGCGCAACAAATTCTCCACCATTATCCGAGTATAGAGTTGTGATCTTTGTTTTGAATCGGTTTTCCACTAGAGCTTTGAACACTGGAAAAATTTGAGCAACTTGATATTTTGTTTTCAGAGGATAGAGCCATGTGTACTTAGTAAAATGGTCAACAAATATAACATAGTACTTGTAACCATCTACTGATATAACTGGCGAAGTCCAAACATCAGAGAAGAGAATATCAAAAGGAGAATTTGACTGTAAAGATGATATAGAAAAAGGCAATTTATGAAATTTATTGGTAAAACATGAGTTGCAGAACAAATCCAAAGAAGAAGAAGTAGTAGGCAAAGAAAAACGAGAAAGCATAAAACGTAAAGTAGCAGAGTTTGGAAGGCCTAGCCTAGAGTGACAATCCGTTGATGAAGTTTTGATGCAAGAAAAACCGGAAATTTTGTGTGGAGATGTGTTTGATAGAGATGAAATCGGCCACTCATACACTCCCTCATTGGCCTTGCCGTTGAGTAGTGTTGTCCCCGTGTGAACATCCTTCACCTGAAAGTCATAAGGACACAGTTGAATCATCACATTATTAGTTTTACACAACTTGTTGGCAGATATAAGGTTCTTCTTTATCTCAGGTACACATAAGACATCAGTAAGTAAAAGATTTTGAGATTTAGAAGGTAGAGATATATAACCAGTGTGAGTTATTGGGAGATTTGATCCATTCCCAACCGTAACCATCTCTCCGCCAGTGTATGGTGTATGCAGCGAGAGATTGTTGATATCACTAGCAATATGGTGTGATGCACCGCTGTCCGGAAGCCATTGATTGAAGTCAGGGTGAGGAGATGATGTTGTTGTGTGATGAGCCTGCCACGGAGTTGGTAGAGGCAAGTTTGGAGCAGCCCATTGAGTATTGGGACGAGGTTGAACATACGATGTAGGTCTATATGGTTGTCCTGTAGTCTGCGGCTGATATTGTGGACATCTCTTGGCTCCATGGCCTTGGACTCCACATATTTGACACTTACCCAAGTAAGGGCATTGTGGTCTGTACCCACCACGACCTGAATAACCTCCTCTAGGAGCAGAGTAATTGTGTTGAGGTCGAGTTTGAGTGACATTGGCTGTTGCCGGAACGAATGAGTCTTTGAGAGAGGCTTCTTTTAGTGTATTCTCATGATTTATGAGCTTCTCATGTAGCTCATCTATGGAGATAGGTGTGTCTCTGCCATTGACCATCTCAATGATTGCTCTGTAGTCTTCTCCAAGACCATCAGTTATGATGTCAAGTAGATCTTCATGATCATAGGGAGCACCAAGAAGAGCTTACTAATCTGATTTGTCTATGATTGACCGCATATACTCATTGACAGTCTTGTTTCCGTTGGAGATGTTTTTGAGCTGTTGTTTGATTTGTTTAATGTGTCCTCTTGTTGGTTTGCCATATGTCCGGTGCAGTGTATCCCAGACTTCACGTGATGACTTAGATCTTGCAACTATAAGTTGTACTGCCACAGTTAGAGATCCAAGCAGAGCACTGAAGAGGAGCTTATCTTGACGTTTCCAAGCCGAAAATTTAGGGTTAGGAGCTTTTGGGTCTTCTGTTGATATGATGGTTTCAGGTGGTGTTTGATATTCGTCAGATATGAAGCAATGAAGCTCGTGAGCTTCAAGCAAAGCGCTAACTTGTAGCCGCCATGTGATGAAATTTGTTGAAGTGAGTTTTGTTATGTTGGACATGTTGAGAAAGATAAGAGATTGCTTTGGATCTTCAAGATTAAAGATCGTTGCAGTCTGAGATGTAGCAGAGGAGGAAGAAGAAGAATCAGTTGACATAACGACGATGTAGAAGGAGAAGAAAAATTAGAGTTTTTTTTTTAGACTTAGAGAAGAAGAAAAAGATTGATGTAGGATCAGATATGTTCTGATACCATGTAGAGAGATTATGAAAGGATGATTGTATTCATGTCATGTCATGTACAAGATATTTATACAAGAGTTGACCTTAATAGATAAACATGGATCTTTATATAATTAGATCTTGATAAGATAATGACTAATATTATTGATAAGCCTTATCTATAAGGAGAGATGTAATTTAAGAAAAAATAAAATATGTTGTTGAGAAAGGACATGATAGAATTTTCGGCGCCTCTAAAACAAATTTAAAGTGCATATAAAACAAAAAAAAATTGTTTGCATGGTCAATGGAAGCACTACAAAGATAATTGTTGGCATGTAAGTTATGTTACGATATGACGTTTTTACAAGTTATGTTCAATTTATTTGGTGATAGTGATTTATCTCTACCATAAACATGCAAATCTCATTTGAATCATTCTTAAGATTTCTGTTTCATGAAACGACTCACCCGGAAAAAAAAAACAATGTACACCTATCTGATGTGAAACACTCACTAGTAACTAATCGTAAAATAAATGAAAAAAAAATCTCTAAATACTAACTCATTTATAGTATACACATGTGCTAGCAGGTACATGCCTTTGAAGTTAAAGTAGTTTGAATGTTAGAACATTTTTGGATAAAACTTAGGTTCAAGGGTGAATATTCCTCCTAAAACCAATCAAAATGTCATATAGGTTATTAAATAAAAAGCTTAAATAAAATAAAAATAGTTAAAAATTGAAGTTAATTTTAATGATGTTAATCCGTGATTTAAGCCCTAAACTCTAAATCTTAAATTCTAAATTTTATATCTAACATCCTAAACCCAAACTCTATGCCGTAAACTCAAACCATATACTTTAAACCTAAATCATAAACTCTAAACTCTAAACTCTGAATCCAAACTGTATATCGTAAACCCAAAACTTAGATCATAAACCCAAATTGTAAACCCTAAACCCAAATTGTATACTCTAAATTCAAATTCTATATAGACCTTAATTCCAAACTATAAACCTTAAATCCAAACTCTATAGTGTTTATGTTTAGAGTTTGGGTTTAGTGTCTACAATTTGGATTTACAATCTAAAATTTAGATTTACGATATATGGATGTATAGTATAGTGTTTGTATTTATAATCTTAAATTTGAGTTTAGGGTTTAGAATTTAAGGTTAAGGGTTTAGGATTTAAGTTTAAGGTATAAGATTTGGATTTTCAGTCTAAAATTTAGACTTATGATATACAGTTTGGTTTAGAGTTTACGATTTAGATTTTAAATAGTGTTGGATTTAAGATCTCATATATTATTTTAGGATTTAAGGTTAAGGGTTTAGGATTTAAGTTTAAGGTATAAGATTTGGGTTTAGAGTGTAGAGATTGGGTTTAGGATTTAGTTTGCGGCGTTGTCGCTAAAATTAACATTATTATTTTGTAATTATTTTTATATTCAATTTAATAATTTTTATTTAATAATCCATTTGATATTTTGATTGATATTAGAAGGAGAGGTAAATTTAGGGGGTGTAGAAGTTAGATTTATAAAGATTATTAGAATTTTTAAGTTTTGTGTTATTGGTGTATTGATTCTTACATTCTCATTAAATTTTAGTGTTATTGGTTTAATAATTTAATAATTGTATTATAAATCTCTTGTTATTCAAAAAGTTTTGATTTTTAAAGAGTTTACAATTCAATTAAAATAAGTGCTATTGGGAGTTATATTCTTAACACACTCACAAAACAAAATTTTGAGAATATTACATATATACTTTGAATTCTTCAAATCAATATAAATACTTGATTTCATATATTTTCACAAGATACAAAATTTTCTACAACTCTTTCCAAATTTATCAAATTTCTCGACTTTTAAAATCAGCAAACTCTATAAAAATCTAAGTCTCACTAACACCCACGTAAAGATTCAGTTTTGTTCAACATTTGCTACTGCAATTCATTAATATAACAACTTGTTTGTTTTATCTATTGATTTATGTGAAAAAATATTAAGAAAATATAGAAACTGGTGGATTACGGACTTGGGTACATATGCAACTAACATATATATTGGATATTATCCAAAATCAACCTTTTAAGTATATTTATATACTGGTTTAATTTACTGTAGTTAGTATTTTTTGCTCGTATTTTACTTATATTTTTCTAATGATTTATTTATTTTAGTTAATCAGTTTTATTCAGTATATATATAGTCTTAAAGAAAACTTCTGTTAAAATTATATTTTTTGACATAATTATGTGAATGCAATCAGTCCAAAGTAGTCCTGGTTGATAATTTTGATCTTGTTCGTTGTTGCTTGTGTAATCTTGAGAATATGTTCCAGAACCTAAGCAATATTAATTCTTGTTTATTATGTACATTAATATGGTGGATGATTAATGTTATAGGAGTGCTAAATGTGAAGTAAAGAATTAAATCACATACAATGATTTACACTGAACACTACTCTAGTGATAATATTATTCCACAATCATCAACAAAATGGTAACATTTAAAGAAAAATGTTCCTTCTCTTTTATTTATACCCATAATTTATCCTTCATTATTTACACAAGTTTATCTATTTTTTTCCGGCTTCTTCTCTGTTTATTATCTTTAGCTCTCTGTTTTTCTAAACTCTTAAACATAGTTGGACTTCACTATGAGAATCAAGTCAATCCCAAGTTGTTCTGGCTGTTTATATTCATCTTGTTTGTTGTTGCATGTGTAGGTTTTTGTATAGTCTACATATGCAAGTTTCTCATGAAGAGAAGTGAAAGGACTATTGAAGCCTTGGTGACGAAGATGGTGGCAGCTCCGGCGCAAGAGTAGATGTTAGAGATGTTAAATGGTAAAATCTATTCCATTTAAACCCAACTCTTTTAAGACCCACCCCATTAAAAACACTTGCCCACTTAAACACATTTAAAATAGGTCTATTAGGGATATCTGATTAGACCCATTAATTTTGTACTAACCATTTAGACTCATTTAAGCTATTGTTTTTATTTTATTTTTGTTCTAATTCCTTTTGTAAATATTTTGTTAAAATATGATCGCCTGATTTAACTAAAACAAAATAAATCTTAGTAGAAAACATGTTAAAATTTGTCTCCTATTTCATCACTTCTCATATTTTATCACTAGACATAATAAGAGATACAAAAACATATTAGATAAGTTTTTTTCATGTTCTTTCACATTTTTGCGAGGATAAAATGGCAAATCAGCATATTTTATATCCTTTAGATTTTTTAAATACGTAGAACTTTTCAGGGACTGCAAATCATAAATTTTATCTTAAAATAAGTGTTCAGCATATTATTAAAGAATTTAAATCAACGAAAAGGACTTTGAAATGGAAAAGGGTTACTAATAACACACCTAGGAAACATGATTATTGAAGCAAAAATTTCAAAACTTAGGTGGAAAAAAGAGTTATTATTCCATTGAATAAGTATCACATCAACGGAGAAAGATTGCCTTTCAAACTGAAAAGATGTCAATTCCCTATATGAGTTTGTTATGCAATGATTATCAACAAGAGTCAAAATCATCATTTAAACAAAATTGGTTAATACTCCCTCTATTTCATAATAAGTGTTAATTTAGCCTTTTAATTTGTTTTTAAAAAAATGTCATTCTACAATCTCAATGCAATTTTGTACATTAAATCTATTTTTTACCCTTTTGAATAACCAATAGTATTTTATTTAAATCATTTTTATTTAATTAAACATACATTAAATTTAAAGATACATTAGTTTATTATACAATTTTTTTAATTTATGTGTAAAGTGTCAAAGTGACATTTATTTAGAAACAGATGAAGTATTTGCTAATTTTAGTTTTCTTTCACGAACAGCTGTATGTCGCCCTACCCAGAATCACTATAACTGCATGACTTCAAATTACTGAAGTAGCCAAAAGTTGTAACAAGAGAAGTGTTACAGAAAGTATTATATATCAAAAAGTTTCAATAATATTTGATATATAAAGAGGTTAAAGTTGCACTATTCATGTTAAAGTAAACAAATTTGATGTTTATCTAGCAATATATTTGATATTTAGCTGATTAAAAATAATATTTGAATTGTATTGTTTTCAATTTATCTTAAACAATATAAATCATAGAGATTTTAAACGATTTCTATATATTTCAGTTAACTCCAACTAATATTATATTGAAAAAGTAATTAAAAGTGAAGTATTTATTAAAAATATATATACTATTGTATAACACCATGATTATTGAAATAGAATTACTAATCAAAATTTACCAAAAAGACTTATTATTAATATTAAAATATGAGTTACACTAATATATAACAAAAAAATCCAAGAACTAATGCAAAAACATGTATATATTCATTCTTTTCTATGTTTTTGTAAAACTAAATCATCAATTAAAATCTGTGCGTTAATTTCAATATATTAAAATACTTACCATCTCATTATGTAGTAGAATTTTCCTTTCTATAGGTTTGTTCCTTTTCTTGTTTTTGCTTTCCACTTTCTAATAAGATGTACTACACTATACGGTAATTTTTGTATTTTAACTGATATTATGTTAAATAAATATATGAGTGTATTATTTACTTGATGATTCTCGATAATAATTTTTGTTAAGAAAATAGAAGGAAAAATACGAAATAGGAAAAAAAAGTAAAAAGTGACATATAACACGTACAAACATGTACAAACGTAATCTCGATAACATAACACTAAAGCTAATTATGTATTTTCTCATATGTGTAACACGCATATTCATAATATTCATATGTTTTTGTGCACAATGAAATCATCATAGTTTTACAACAGCTAGAACAATAAGATGGAAAAATGAAAATAGTAAAACAAAAATAGAGTTGCATAATAAATAAATGCTCATGCAATATATGTGTTGTGACTATTTTGTGTTTTGTGAACATAATATGAGAAATTTTAAACCTATATAGATGTGAATATTTGTAGTTCTATTTGGTTTATGATTTTCTAAAAGAAGAAATTTCCTATTAAACATAAAATTTAGTTATTTATAAGCCAAATAATTGAAAATTTACTTTTAAAATTCTCTTTTGCTTAGAGTTTAAAAAGGGGGAATTACTATTAATTGTTTAGTGTTTGTAATATTTATAATTCATTTCTGTCTTAGATTTTCATTAAATAATTTCTTGTACTTTTAAGATTTTATACATAATTCTTTTCTTTCAAGATATTTGGGAAAACTACTATTTTATTTTACAATCCTCGTTGTGTAGAATGAAAAAGTCGAAATTAGGATTTTTAAAAATAGAAATTTCTTTCAGATAGCTATTTACAATACTCCTTTGTTTAAGATTTTAAAAGGAAAAATATTATCAAATACTTTTTTACTGAATAATTATATATTTATGATAAATATTTGAACACGTATCATAATCTAAAGAGTATATAAATTACTATTATATTTATAATTCGTTTTTGTCTTAGATTGTCATTAAATAATTGTTTGTACTTGTAGGATTTTATACATAATTCTTTATTTCAAGATATTTGAGAAAACTACTATTCTCTTTTACAATTTCCTTTGTGTAGAATTTAAAAGTAGAAATTGGGATTTAAAAGATGGATATTTCTTTCAAATAGCTATTTAAAATTTTCTTTTGTTTAAGATTTAAAAAAGAAAATTATTATCAAATACTTTTACTAAATAATTATATATTTATGATAAGCATTTGAGCACATATCATAATTTTAGAGTATTTATTTTCATGTGTCACGATCATGTTAATCAGAAACTTTGAAAATTTAAATCTAACCAAGATCAAGATGCTTTCTGACAACTCAACGCTCATCAGAGCAATCAACAATGAAACACAGATAAAGGAGACTTTTGGAACGGTAAAAGACATCCAATTCTCTACTGTTTTTGTGGATATCTCTCTCGATTTTTTTACTCGTCTTCAAAATATTGATACAGATATGTTAGCAAAAAGAATCTTACGTAGACCTTTTGTATGTGCATCTGCTATGGGCTAGACTTTGGATCTGAGGTTTTTTATTTTCCTTTAATATATATAATCCATCAGCTCACAAAAAAAAATTAGAAATTGGTTTTGGTTTGTTCTATTTGTTTTTTTAGGAACATTTTTTTATATAAATGTTTCTAAGTGGATGATTATGAGAAATCATCTTCTATATAGGCTCGATTATGAGAAATGATCTTATATACCCTAAAGTGTAGATTAGTTAACCGTTTATTATAAGTGCATATTTACCGTTTAATAAAACTTCTTTTGGTATTTTTTTTCTTCTTAAGAGATATGTTTTATGAAAATAAACTAAAAAAATTAACCAAGAGAATTTTTATTTTTTTTATTTCTCAGATCTGAAATTTAGTAGAACTTGGTTGTAGAACTTGTTATAATAACTCAGACTTAATATAACTAGTAAAATTTAGTATAACTACCTTATAGAACTAGTATAATCCAGTATAACTATCCCAGTAGAACTATTAATTCTCAGCATAAATAATTCAATACTAGTAGAAATCAGTATAACTATATCAGTAAAACTAGTAGAATCATGTACAACTATCTCAGTAAAACTAGCAGAACTTAGCATAACTATCTGAGTAGAACTAGTATAACTTGGTACAACTACCTCAGCGGAACTAGTATAACTCGATACAACTAACTCAATTGAACTAGTAGAACTAAGTTGATAATTAAAATTGGAAATTGAAAAAAAAATGAAAATTTGAAAATTGGAAAATTGTAACTAATAGTACATTGATGATACACTATTTCATCTTTACATT
>JABAYD010025240.1:0-18366 GCA_014822095.1 Diplotaxis tenuifolia | reverse complement strand
AAAATTAAAAATGTATACCACTAATTATCCTTTTTTTTCTTTTCCATCACACTAATTATCTAAAATAAATATATGCATATAATTAAAAATAACACCCGCGCGGTTGTGCGGATCCAAATCTAGTTTTTATATTATTTAAGCAATTTTGCATATTTGTTATGTTTTAAATCATTTTTAGCTGACTCATAATTTATTAATTTAGATAATATTATTATCTAAAACTTTATTAAATAAATACTAATAAAAGTTAGGATATAATCTATAGTTTTGGCTCGAATCAATCTTTAAAATCTTTAAATACTAGGGATCATTGCCCCCGCGCCTTATTTACGTTGTGTTTAGCTTTACAATATTGGCTACAATTACGTTTTGTATTTCAATTATGATGTTTTCATTCTATGTTTCAGTTTTTTCTTTAAACTTTTTGTTTTGATTGTGCATTTCATGTTTTCTTTTTGGCTATGCAAATATTGGTTACTAGTAAGCGTTTTCTTGTTCATCCTTTTTTCCATTCATCATTGTTTGGTTGTTAAAACTGATCATCAGACCTTTACCCAGAAAATGATGAAGGGATGAAAAGAAAAACTACCGTACGTACTAAATGTAATCGTCCTATCATCATACTCATAAAATTCCCAGTTAACACATGTTAAGAGAAAGAAAAAGAACAACATCCAGAAGTTCCTTTGGAGCATTCTATATTACGCTGTCAAACCTCAGATTTGTTGTCCTCATTTTTGTTGTCTTTCCTATTGATATTTTGATTAAGACTTTGATCGAAATTTTTTTGATAAAGACTGTGGAGAATTGAAATAGCATATGTTTGGTCCTCGTAATCATGCTTAATTTCTCCATTATTCATTCAAACCTCCATCATCAAGTTCAAATATCTTTCATCTAGTGCACCCACTGAAAAGAGCTCTAATAATGCAAAAATCACAAAAGTGAGCTTTAACGTATGAGCGCAAAAAGAAAATTCTATAGACCAAATTTACACTAAATAAAGCCATCAAAATAATATGATAAATGTGAGAGATTCCAGAATACCACCCAAAGAGAAGCTTCCTTACCATAAGAAGGTTGTTTTAAAACATCCCCTCGCACAAAAAGAAATCTGAAAATTAGAATCTCACACAAAGCCTTAACACAATATCTGTATAGAATGATCTGCCTACATAAATCAAAGTAGATATCCAGAGATATGGCTGAAACTTACTTTGGAGCTCATGGTTTCAGTCTTTGATTTACATCCTTCGTTATTGTCAAACACACAACATATGACATGGATTTCTACTTGTCTTCAGCTACTATTCCAGCCTGACTAAGTACAACTTTACAGACTAATAAGAGGGAAGGTACAAAAGAATCTTAAAGATGAAATGAATCACTCACAGCAACAACAAATTTGTTCTTTGGGTGCTCACTCTTGAAAGTCTTCCAGGAATCTTCCCTTCAGATCACAAAAAACAACAATGCCAGTATTTCATACTATAGGCAACTCTCTTTTCCTCCACCCATGTAAGAAAATGACGTCACTAATTCGTGCGCTACAGTATCGACACCTGTAAAACGCATCGTTTCATTTAACATGCTCTTTCATAATTGCGGGCTTCTCTTTGGGCTTCATGTCATGCGACCACAGATGTCAAAAATGTCAAAAGAAACCCTAATCAGTCGCGATGTGAACCTCCGTGTTCTCCGTTTCTCTTCGATCGGCGACGGGATCAATCATCTGTTTCCTACGCTTGGTCTCTACTTACCTACGACAGAAATCTGGAGACGTTACGGAATTTTTATGAACGTCTTTAACGCACTCATTAACAATAGTTATCCACTCCTCCCATGATTCGTCATTGAAAGCTTCCTCAATTACTTTCTTTCTGTGAATCTTTGACTATAAATAGATAAGTCCCATTCGTTGAAGTTCATCAGTTCGATCCAGGCGACCATCATGCAAGCTACCGTTACCGTACAATGTGTCACCGTCACCATCAAGCTGACTGTTCAGAATCATAGCCTGCAGATTTGGTCATTCACGCGTTGGAAGAGCCGGACAGATTAATATTCTATTTGATTATTCCATTGAGATTGCTAGGATGAGGCATAAATCTATTGCTAAAGAGTTGTTTTGACCATATTCTGGAAACATGTTTCTATATTGGATGCACCCTTGATGGAAAGGATACCAAGTATCTTTGGCGGTATACTCAAGAAGGTAAGATCTATATTCATGATTACCAAGGTAAAAAACGCACACCTTGCGAAGATTTTGTCTTCTCTTTTTTTGTTTTTTTTTTGTACAGGGTGAGCTGCTATGTTTCTTCACTTAGAATGACTCAGTTTTTGTTTATTGTTTCGTTGTTTTTTCTGTTTAACAATCCCAATAGTTTACCAATTTCAATATTATGTCTGATTTTGCTGAGGTAAAAGAAATAGAAAGTTACATAGATTTCTCGCATATCATTGTTTTCTCTTGCTCTCATATTTAACCCTTCTCCGCTAATGATGTTATTTATTTGCTTTCTCCAGTGAACTAATATGATCTACGGCGAGCTGAATCGTTATTTCTTCTCCTCTTTTTTTTTCCATGAATCTTAACTTATATAAGATTTTAGATGCCCATTAAAATACTGTGGATTACTTTTTTGCTTTTTCTGCTTTTTTTTGTTTCCTATGAACCGACCAATTTGTTTTTGTGTAGAGCTGTTGTAAATTGGGAAAATGCTGACGGAGTTCCAGAAATGGGGTAGCAGAGCTAAGGGTCTGGTATTATCAATGGGTCTGTTTGTTCTCACTTCACAGCTTATCTTCCTCTCAATAGGTAAGATAGAAAATCTATGTACATGTAAAAAGTTGCACACTACAGAGATTTACTGGAATTTTTCATTACCCATGGCCATGAGTTTAGATGTTAGATAGTCTCCACAACTTCCACTCATATCTTTGTAAGGATTATGCTTACATTCATATGTATGTGTTGAATATATGAATAGTCTTCCAGATTCACAAAGTTGTTGAGATACATAATCAGTTCACAATAGATTTTAATTTTGTTCAGGATCCGGGTTGTGTTCTTGATGAACGTATACAGATAATGCTACATCAGTAACTATTTAAAAATCTCAGAAGTGTTTGGAGCATCCTAGGATTGAAAGAGAAGCAACACCAAGATACGTATAGAAATTTGATCGTTGTGCTAAAAGACGCTTACATATCTTGTTTTTTTTTTTTTGCTTCTTTTGTTATCCATGTTACTCTTCATTCTATTTAATAACAAATTTTAAATTCCAGAGGGAGCATAGTGTCTTCAATCAATTCCAACTTTGTAAGTTATTCAGTTGATTCTCACGCTACATTGTCTGGTTCAGCGAAACTTCTTGCACACCAAGCATCCTGTAGTTTAGTGAAACTCATTTTTATGTTAGCTTCCATCCATTTTCCCAGGAACACAAGGACTTTTCAAAGCCAAAATATGATAATGCACCTTCTTGGTTTATACAAACAGAAAGAACTGTTTTACTACTCGCAAAACATAAATAATGTGGAGATAATCTTGACTACTTTAACGTTATATTCCAATTTTGGTTCTTGTGAAATAAATATTCAAATATAATATACAGTTGAATTGTGGGCATAAGTCTCAAAGATAATATATACAGTGTAAAGAAACAGAAAGATAGAACAAATATAATGTGGATTTAAGCTGTAAACATGTTGCAAAATAAAAAGCCATATCTACATGAAACAAAGTGATATACAAAATAAAAGAGTAGGAAACAAGAAAGAGAAGAACTCTTGGAACAAAATGAGAAGGAAACCAGAACTTATAATCTCATAATGGTCAGTCATTCAGACTTGAGTTTCGTACAAATATTCATTATATTTTGTAGCAAGATCACAATTGTGTTAGAAAAGAGGGATGATCGATACTAAAAGGAGAAGAATATAAACGTTGCCTAAGTAGTTACAGCAAATTGGAAGCATCAAACTCATAGAAGCTAAAAACTTTTTCCAGTATTCACTGTTGCTACCCCAATGCTAGCTTAATGAAAATAACAAATGTCATGTAAAGTTCAAAAGTCAAAATAGACCATGCCATGTGAAAAAAAGAAGATGACAGAAGTGCTCACTCCTAATGCGTTCTGGTTTCTTTCTCCATTATATCCTAATGCATTGAACCCAATCTATGATTTGTCAGTAGTCTCAGCATTGTTTGAGTAATGCTTTAGAAAATGTGTTTTTAATGCCAATGAATTCAATAAATAAACAAAAATAATAATACATTCACACTCCAATCAACTACCGCTCTAAAGGTTTTTATTCCAGATATTATCATAATTAAGACAAACTTGCGATTTTTAACAAAATAAATAATTAAAGTTATATTGTAGCTTAAATAACTTTTTCAACATAAATAACAATTTTTTATTTGTTGACACAATAATAAGAATATATTAACATTTCCAAATGCTCATTCAAATAACAAATGTTTTATATTATTTTTTAATTGCTGGAGACTTAACAAAACTAAGCACTTAAAAAGATCTGATTTAGCATAAATTGAAATACAAAATCTCCTGAAACAAAACCTTAGACATTGAAAAATATGGATTTGTAAAACAATAAACGAAGTCCATAATGTTACAAAAAGAAAACAAAAACAAAGTCCATAAATTTTTGGTATCAATGATACTCATAAGACCCACAAGCAACATTCTTCAAAGTCCAAAATATAGAAAAAATCACTAACGAACCAATAATATGTATTTTTGGATTGCCAAAAACATTCAACCAATAAACCATATTAACCTCACTCAAACTGGACTTAAATAATCTAAACATATATATAGAATACAATATATTAATAATAGTAATATATGTTTTAAATGAAACAATGCATCTGGTACGTTACATAACACATAAATTTAATAGTAATATTAAAAAAACAAAAAAAAAACTAATTATTACATCCATAATATTACATGCTGAAAAACTCCCGCAACTTCAGATAGAAAGTTATATAAATAGATTTATATATATTTATACTATTAATTGATATATAATAGTTACAATATCTCATATATATTCCCAAAAAATAATTAACACAGATTACTGTTAACGATACTATGATTTTGTTGTTTTCAGGTTACATTGCCAAAAGTTAACCGTCTTATTAACATATTATGCACAGCTATATGTTCCTTATCGATGTTTCCAATTATTATTTTTTCATCTCATATTCAGCTATAAATAAATAAATATTAATATATTACTTTTAAAGGTTCAGATGTTTGTGAATTATATTGCTTATAGATAGCAAATGATATTATTATTTGCTTTTATTTCTGAAAAAAACTATTAAATTTACATTATTTCCATCCAGAAAAAAAAACCAAGAATAAAAAAAAATTATAATATCAATTACTTTGTTTTTACCATATAAAAAACAGTACTCACTTATGAATACATTCCTTCAAACTCGGATACATGTCTCTCTCTAACAAATGTAAAATTATGAAACATTAAAACAACCCATACTCATTAAACAATATTCCATAATATCATACATATCTAGCAAAAACAAATGAAAAAATATAAATAAATAAAAACAAGCAATGTTTATTCTACGTATATTTTGGTTTTGAAATTATTTGGACCGACCCTAGTACATAATAAAGTGTAGAACTTTTTTTTAATAAAGTGTACAACTTAGAGTTTAGAATATCAGATTTAGAATTGATATAGATAATATCGCATGATTATAATTAATGGTATGAAAAATCAAGAATAGTTATACATATGTCACAACTTTTTAATATCAAAAATTTAGAATGATTTTCATCAATAATATAGATTATAGATTGTGTATATCAGATGCAATCATTTGCTAATCTGTATATTCTTCTTCTATATCTAACACATTTTTTTTTTATTTTTTTGGCTACAAATTTTGTTGAAAATATTAATATATATATATATATATATATATCAAATAATTGAAAAACGTTTATAGGAGATAATCTGCGCTACACAAAGGATCTAGTTAACATATAAAGCTTAGGTAGAAACAAAAACGGAAAAAAAAAACATAACCACCAAACCGAAGGGAAAAATAATCAAACAAATATAAAAGGTTCATTGAACTATTATCAGATGCTTTATCGAGGTCAGGATACCACCAACGTGATTGAGATCAAATGGGAGGTATGAGATCAGCCATTGAGGGAATCACATCAAATAGAAGGGGTAAAGTAAGAACATGTTTATGCAGAAAGGGGAGATTAAACCGGGTCTCGTGGTCTGGTGGTAAAGGAACCTCGGTTGAGGTGCCCGCCATCACGAGTTCGAGCCCCGGCCACAACAGATTTAACATGGTTTTCGTTTGGCCTTCAGGACCTCTTCGGAGGATAGTCGGGTCTCTAAATAAGCCTCGGACACCTGAGTTATCAAAAAAAAAGAAAATGGAGATTATTTTGGTCATGTGTGAGCGATAATATATATATATATATATATATATATATATATGTGTGTGTGATGTAAAACGGTTGGATTGGGCGACCATTGTAAGTTTTGGTATTTAAATGCTTTCACAAAACTAAAAGGAATTGAAGATTAGTGTTCAGAATGAAACGGTAGTCTTAACGTGTCTATAGACTGATAGCTGGTTACCACTTTGGTCTTTGGATATGCAAATAACTAAATCTGTACTCACGAACTGTTCTTTAAGACTAACTCAAAAATATATGCATATACCAAGAGATACCTAAGAAAACTATAGATTTACTACATAGCTGTTTTGTATTTTTCAATCATATTATAATTGAAAGGTCAAGAACGTAATAATTACAACCTCTAATGAAAATTAATTTAGTGAGAAAAACAGAGATCATAGGGATGGAAGATGATACGTTTGAGAGAAACCAACACGAGCTTGTACATCACTCTGTTTCTGAATCCCAACGCCGCCGTACACGCCACCCAAATCACCTTACTCTCCACTTGTTGAACACTAAGAAAGACTGGTTTCCAAACCGGATTAGCATCATTCTTTAAAAACTTCGGTTTTAAATATTACTAAAAAAGCGTCCTGCCACAGCAAGAAAACCCATGTTTGTTTATGTCTGAAGTGAGTTGTGGTGAAAGAGTGTATAGACTATGATAGCTCTTACACTTTTAGAGAAATGGTCCATTAATTCGAAATCCAAGCACCTAAAACCTATCTCCGTCGTGGTCTTGGAAGCTAGAGATTCCTCGGCATGGATAATCAGCTTTCCATAGTTTTGTGGCTAGCTAGGTCTGTGCGGTAACACCTTCTTTACACATGAGTTCTAAGGCAATAGTCATGTTTGATTTGGTGATAATCTGCATTGTTGATCAGTACATATTAATCTATAGCAAGCTTAGCAAAATTGAGGTTCTAACTCCTAACCTAAATTTAAAATAAATTAAAGAAGGTTCAGCAGCGGTTAGATACCTCAGACAATGTACATGTTGTCTCGCCGAAAAACTGCAACTCGTCGAGCTTAGGCAATCTGAAATGAAACTCTCCAATCATATAGTGTAACACTTTTTAAGTGGGAAAAGGGAACATTAGAGCACATAATGAGATTCTCTGCATATACCTACCTCCTCCCTTGAGGTTTGAAACTGAGTGTCTATCAAACACACAAACCTGTCCAGAAGAAGAAGGAAGGTCATAACGTGATGAGAAACTTTATATCATCTCCTCAAGTCACGTATAATTGTAAGCAACTTACAGAAAATGTCTCTGCACAACCTCGAACTGATAAGAGAGTGTAAGCTTCTTAATCCATTTAGGATTCAGAGAATTCAAACACAACTCCACTTCGGAAGAGTTCCATCTCCTCCTTTCGTATAAACAACCACCATTGCATCTCTCTGGATCTCACAACCCAATGTATACAATGTTATCCTTATGAAAGTTTTCATTCTAGTGTTCACTTAGGAGAATCCGAGAACTCTCCTTTCAGTTCACAACAATCCGAAGGAACACCAGTAAGCACATCAGTGAGTACACCCGTGGACCGTGTTGCTCGACGCAAATGGACCCCGTCTGATGATGAGGTTCTTATCAGTGTGTGGCTTAACACTTCCAAGGATGCTGTTGTTGGAAATGAGCAGAAGTCGTTGACCTTCTGGAAACGTGTTGGAGATTATTACGCAGCAAGTCCTCAGGGAGGAGAGAATGGTGAAAAGAGAGAGCATCTTCATTGCAAGAAGAGGTGGCATAGGATTAACGATCATGTTAACAAGTTCTGCGCCGCTTACGCAACAGTAGAGAGACAAATTTCTAGTGGTGAGAGTGAGACTGATGTTCTCAAGAAGGCTCATGACATCTTCTACGCTGATCACAAAACCAAATTCACCCTTGAGCATGCGTGGTGTGTATTGAGGTATGAACAGAAGTGGCTTAGCCTCAACACTCCAAAAGCGAGTTCAAAGAGGAGAAATGATGAGACTAATTCTGAAACTCCAACCTCTAAAACTCCAACCTCCGATGTTGGTGATAGTGAGACCCGGCCTGAAGGAATCAAGGCTGCAAAATCGAGAAGGAACACGAGAGGATCTGCGAAGACTATTATCTATTGGAGAACAACGTGGATTTCTCCGGATGGTTGGAAGCATTGACTGTATGCATTGGGGATGTAAGAATTGCTCCACCGCTTGGAAAGAAATGTATTCACGAGGAACCGACAAACCAACAATTGTCTTGGAGGCGGTTGCTTCATATGACCTCTGGATATGCACGCATTTTTTGGAGCTCCAGGTACTATGAATGATCTTAATATTCTTGATCGATCACCGGTTTTTGATGACATTATTAACGGTGTTGCCCCGGAAGTCAACTTCAATGTCAACGGGAGGGAGTACCATTTTGGTTACTATCTCACCGATGGTATTTATCCGAAATGGGCCACTCTTATTCAATATATTCGACTACCACAGGGTCCAAAAAATTCGTTATTTGCTACAACCCAAGAAGCGATGCATAAAGATGTTGAGCGTGCCTTTGGAGTCCTACAAACTAGATTCGCCGTTGTTAATAATCCATCAAAATTATGGGATAAAGAAAATGGCAACTATTATGCAATCATGTATCATATTCCATAATATGATTGTCGAGGATGAAAGAGATTATGACAGTCTGTATGACGTTCTAGAATTTCAACACGGAGAAGATGAGGATCTTACATATTCCCTCGGTATGGCTACAAATGAGGTCAACACGATTCATCGTCGAACAAGAGTTCGGGATAGATAATCCCATGAACAATTAAAAGCTGATTTGATTGAACATATATGAACTAAATTGGGACATCTTTATAATAACAATGTTTAGGTTTCTTTAATTAATGTATTGTATGTTTTTTTTTTGGTTTTTTTGTTTTTTTAATAAATTGAATTTTATGTTTTTTCCAACTTTGTAATTTTTTTTATATGTAAAATTTTTCTTTTTATATGTTTAATTTCAAACTTCTTTTTTATATATGTCATTACAAAACAATTTAAATAAATAAATTTAGTTATGTAAAGGACAAGGTTAAGTCCCACCAATAATCAACTTATTTAGCAAATAATATTAAAAAAATGTTAAGGGCCTTTAAGACCATGAGCAATGGAGGTGTTGAATTTTCTTTTCAACAGTTGAACAATTTGCAGGGAGTTACAATGAGGGTGTTGAATTAGTGAAATATGACAGGTGGATTGAACATCTTGAAACTTTTCAACTAGTTGAAACTTGTTTTTGTTGGGCTCTCTTTGCTATGTGTCGAGTTTTTATTGGTTATCATTTTTTTCATTTTAGTTTCACAAAATATTGAAATTTATTTATTTTATAATCAAATATATAAAAAAATAAAAAAAATGATATCAAAATTCATAATTTTTTATGATCTATTAATAGAGATTAATCCCATTTTATTTGGACGTTTAATAAACGTAATTTTTCATTATAATTATTATTTAATATTTTTAAACTTTTTAATTAAAGATATTTCAATCATTTTTTTAATTGTTTTTCCAAATATTCAAATCTCAACAACTATAAATTTCAAAATAAAACTTCCAAAAAACCCCATAAATTTGGAATTTTATTCATTTAATAATATTAATTTTTAGTATTATTTTAAAAAGCAGTTAAATATATAAACACAAAATAAACTACCAAAGATTAAAACTTATGTCATTTACGTGAATTATAATCAAAATTTATTATTAATATATATAGTTATAAAATCATAAAGATAAAATTATGAGTTAAAAATAGTGGGGTAGGGTGTTGAATTTTATTAAACATAACTATTGTAGAAATTGAAAATAGAATGGGTGTTGAATAATTATGTGGAAGAAAAAGAAGATGATGTGGCATGTAAAAAGAGAAAAATAGGGTGTTGAATGATTTCAACCATTGTATATAGTCTAAGAGAGTCCCACCAATAATGATGGCCTTAGAGCATCCACAATGGTGTTTTTTCATTGTGTATCCTTAGCAATATTAAATTATTTCTTTTGTTTTTTTTTAATGGTTAAGGACTCTAATCCAAATTATATGTTCAATGGTGTTGTCCAATCCGGAATCTTTAGAAATAAAAAAAATATTTAATTTTTAAAAATGTAAAATTATCAATTAGAAACTAAAGAAGATCATAACTACTTAGACGTTTTAGTTGTTCTAGTTTTCAAACCTTGATTCGAGCACGTAGCTTGTTAAGGATAAGAGTTGCAAGAGCTTCGCTTTCCACATCTTCAGAAACAATCAACAACGGTCTTTGTCTCTATAGATGGATAAATCACATTAGATACCTTTCATACAAAAAGTTTCAAGAGAGAATGATTTCAAAATTTACTAAGTGAAGATAAAGCATCAAACATACATTCATAGCCAACTCCAACACCTTCACTATAGAGTTGATGGAGGAGATCTTCTTCTCATGGGTAAGAATGAGAGGCTCTTCCAGTTCCTACAAATTAAATCACAACTCTGTAAATCCTATAACTGATTCGAAGCATCAAGTAACTAGTCATGTATCCAACAATTGAGCAAATGGGTAAGGCAATATTATGATTGTTCAAGCATCCAAGCGGCATAGTAAGTTCATTTTCCATTGAGCTTCTCTAACCATTCCTCTCTTGTATCTTAGACCATTAGTAAAAGAAACGAGCTCATGTATTTACATAAGGGATTACTCACCTTTCTTGCAATAGAAGGGAATCCATGTTCCATAGACTGGACATCAAAATTGGCTCATTCAGAATGTGAAACTCTTAACCACAAACAACTTGTGGACTTCAGCTCTCTCAAATTTAATGCCTCATACTTCATAGCTAAACAGCTCTATACTACACATATAAACAACAGATTCATACATAAACAATTCGAGAAAAGAGCACAAATCAATCTGCAAATCTTCAACTGTGATTAACATAGCTAGCTTTACTCAAGTACAAACTTTTTTTTTCATGACAATAATCAAGGTCATCCAATTCAATCTTGAGACTTTGGGTTAGTTAGAACATATATATCTCAGTGCATAGAAAGACAAAATGATAAAGAGTAAAGTATGAACCTTTCCGACAAGTTGGTAGCTTAAATCACAAATCCACCTAACTTAAGCTTTTCTCCGACCAAATTCAGCAAAAAAAAAGTAGAACATAATCTGGGTTTGGTTCAAGAACTTGAACCCTCCGGAGATCACAAATTTAGTTACCCATTAGAAAAGGAAGCAGATTTAGAGATCCTAGAAGAAATTAAGCAAACCCATCAGAAATGGAAATCAATTAGACAAGAGAGTGAGATGTTACCTAGCCTTGGAGGTGAGATTGGAAACGAAACGGAACATGGTGGCTGAGAAGGAAGAAGATGAACGAAATGATGATACCTGCCACATCAACAAAGACTACCTCATTTTAATCTTTAGCTAAGGATGAGTCTTTAGCTTTTTCTATTTTATATTAATATTATATTCAATTAAGTTAAGAATTATATTCTAAGGATTCTATATAATTTTCCGTTGTACATGCTCTTAGACCATGTTTATTGGGAGGGTGTTTAAGGTGATCTAAATGAAAAGGGAAAACAAAATAAATAAAAAATAGAAAAAAATGCAAAGTACTGGCACTTAATTTGGGTGTTTTGGGTTTGGTAAGGAGCGGGTACGTGGCAACTGGTGAGTGGACCTCCAATATATGTCTCTCTCTCTTTCGTCGGGGACATGCGATCGAAACCAAACCGTTTCTCTTCCTCCTTCAAACTCGAGAAAGGATTCTCTCTGGCGATTTGATCTCCACCTTCATCATCCAAGCTCGATTTCCACCTTCATCATCAGAGCTCGATCTCCACCTCATCTAATCTCGATCAATCCTTGGACTCTGTAAGTGAAGAAATCTCTCACCTTTAATCAGATTGATCGATTTTGTTTTAGGCTATTCCTTTAGAAGCTGAGACGTATCGAATGGATAAATCAAAGGAATTGTATTTTTTCAGTGTTTAGACTTGTTGTGTATCGAATGAATAAATCTTTTGATTTGCATTTCTCTACTTGGAGGAGGTGAAGCAAGGAGAATTCGAGATAGCATCGCTTAAATCTTGCCTCAAACCGCATGAGAAATGGTGTTTGGAAGCGAAAGAGAAGGCTTCCTCTTTACTAAACTATATCTCTTATATTTTAATTCATATAATAAAACTATTTTCTATAATTTTTAAAAATTTAAAACTATAACTTTCTAAATGTAATTTTTGTATATATTATAGTATTATGATTTTTATTATTTTTTATAATTATATAAAATATAAATATTATTAATTTATATTTTAACGGCTGCTAAATTTGGTAGTTAACCAGTCACAAATATATCCCGCAAATGCAATAATTTTTAATCGTAGTACCAATCGTACAAATCTCTTTAAAACCGTAAGAAACCGCAACCACCCGCATCCACAAACTCTCGCAACCGCAACCGCTGTGTTTGAACCAGTCAGCCCTAAGACATCTTTCCTAATATATATATTTTTTTTAAAAAAAAAATGTATATGAAATAAATTAAAATAAACAACAAAATTTAAGTATTTATTGTTATTTATTAAATGATTTCATTGAAAGCATTCTCCACGACCGACTCTAATGAATTATCAGACTGCGACAAATGAATTCCCACAGTCAACGATGCTGTAAATAAAAATGTCACATCATTCACGAACAAAACTCAAACTAACAAAAAAACTATATTTAAAAACTTATCTAATGAAATAAAAAAAACAAATAAATTAAAACTATTTTCAAATTGATATATCGTTTAGTACAAATATAAATACTATAAATAAATAATTTTATCAAGTTTTGACCTCCGATATAAAAATTATTTACATAAAAATAACAAAAAATAAGATCAACACCTATATTTTACACACTAAAAACTATATTATAGCTTAATTATTTCTATAAACATTACTTCACATATTAAATAACATTTAACACATTATATATACAATATTTTAATTTTAAACTCTTACTACATTCTTTCCATTATCATCATTATTTGGTGTCATTAGAAGAATCCACTAAACCAATGACCGAGAAAAAACACACGCAATGATCACGGCCATGCGCTTGCGCGGCGAGTATGCAATTAGTTTAGTAATAGTATCATAGTTAATTTTGCTTACATTCAGTATAGAGAAATTCTCTAAGATAGACCTACAAAAGTTTTTGTCAAAAATATAAACCTAAAAAATAAAAATGATTAAAATAGATTCCAATGTTTTATAAAAAATAAATAAATATACACTTATATTCCTTAGGTTAACTAATCCTAGACCTTTTTGTTTAGAATTGAGTAGTGGAGTTTTGAGAAAGAATTTCAAATTTAAAAAAAACTTAAAAATTTTCAAAAGAAAAAAATGATATTTCGGTTATTTTAGTTTTTGAAAAGTCTATTTTTGTGATAAAAACTTTAAAAAGTCTATTTTGAGAAAATTACTCATTAGTTTATTAATATTAAGCTGACTATATATATATATATGTGTGTCTGTTATATTATCTATGAACAATACATAAACAATCTCAACACAAAATAATAAGTTTATTCTATCTTTACGTCTAGGGCTGTGACTTTAAGTAATCGGGTCGGTTCCGAGTAGGATCCGTTCGGTTCCAGATATTTCGGTTATAAGAAAATTATATCCAATAAGTACTTCCTCAACTTTTGGTTCGGATCCGGATCAATGTCACCCGTTTTCGGTTTGGTTTGGGTTTGCAATTTTAAACCCAAAATCTTAAATTTTGATTTAATTTATTTTTAATTTTTAGAAATAAATATACATCGAAATCGTATATATACTAGTAAAATGTATTAAAATACAACAAAGTTAAGCCATTTTAGCGGTATTGCCATGCTATTCTGCTTGTCCAACGTGGGTTCGATCCTCACTAGATACATTTTTACATATTTTAAGTGTATAACCCGGTTTAAGCGGGTACCCGATCGGTTTTGAGTAAAAATCAAAACCGATGCGATACCCGTGGATAATCGACAGCAATACCCATCGGGTAATTATGGTGTGATTGAACTGGTCTATTTTGGGTCGGATCCGGTTAAATGTCGCAGGTCTGTATACGTCGTTTTGAAAATAATTTACCTTATATTTTTTTTATTTGAAATGTTAATCCGATTTGGGTATTGAAATTTTATATAATATTAAAATTGTTTTATCCAATTGGTGTTAGTAACATAAAGTAGGTTTATATTGAGTGTTTAATTTTATAGTGTTAGTTTTATGACATGATGCTGATTTGAGTTTTTAATATTCAGTGATATGGATTTAACATGTAAGTTCACAACTTAATTTTAAAACTGTACTCATTTTAATATCCAAATTATTTATAAGTTCGAATGAAAATTAAAATTGAAAACAAATCTTCAAAATTTATCACATTAAACCTTAAAATTTCTATTTTTATTTTAAGTTTTAGGAATAAAATATCTAAAATGTGGTTAATATTTAAAACTATATTATTAGTTGTAGTTTACATTTAAAATTTAGTTTTCTTTCTGAAGTTTAAAATTAATTAATTAATTAATTTAAATAATTTATAAATTTTAATATTTTATCTACAACTTAGTTACTTTATTCCTAAATTTGAAAAAAAACCAGATTTGTTTTTATTCATTTTTTTAAGTTTAGTTTGAAATTTATTTTAATTTTGATTAAAATGTGCATAGGTTGAGTGGTAAAATAAGCACATATATTATTATAGCAAAATAATTAGTTGAAGTATTAAATCATGTATTCTTCTTCTTTGCCATGTACTCTTTACCCCCTATATATTATTTGTGAAACATTACAACCTTTGAGGTAGCCACGTGTCATCACTACAATGATTTTTAGAATGGTTAGAGAATTAGGTTGATCCATATAAATATATAATAAGCTTTTTGTTAATCTAACAATAAATTAGTTATTAATATTTTTTCTTCTTTCCTTAAATAAAATTCCGGAATTGCCTAATACGGCTAAAGTATATATGACAATTAATGATTTTGAATAATAAAGATTCGAATTTATCCTTTTTGTTTAATTTTAAAATATTAAATAAATTAAACTATCGCATTAACCATATAAAAAATGTAGATTTTTCGTATAGGTTATATTTTGAATTTTTTAAAACAATTATAAATTATTAAAATTGTTAAAAGTTTTACATTAAAATTTTTATTATAAAAAAAGATACAAAATCAAAAAAAATATGAACATAAACATCATTTGATAGATACTTATATTTAAAATATAATATATATATGTTAATATCATCTAAATTTAATTATATATCATATAAAATAGAAAAATAATCGTTTAGACTAATGAAATTTATTTATGAGTTTGCACCGATTTAATTATAAATATAATAATTATAGAATCTTTAATTTATGTAATATATATTAATTATTTTATAATATGTAAAAATATATAATATTAAATAATTATATATAATTTTCATTCCGCGCAAGGCGCGTGTCTTAGTCTAGTATTTAGTATTTGGTGTGATGTTGATTTTTTTATTATATAGTTATTGAATTATAGATTTCAAATTAAAACTTTTTATAAAAACAAATTTCAAAATTTTAGAGAAAACTCTTCTCAGGCGTTAAAGACTCAAGATGTTCCTCAATTCATTCCCCCTAAGGTAAATGCCATTACTTGCTTACTCTTGCAAAGATTTCAAGCTTTGTTTCCACTTTGAATCATATAAAGGGTTTGTTTCATGATGATGATAAATGGTGTGAACAGCAAACGGTGGAGGCGTTGCTGGAATCAGGTTACTCGCTCATTAAGGAACAAAAACTCATCAACGAAACAAAGCTTTCAAAGGAGTACATGAAGAACATTGACAATTAAACACCAAACAAACAAACAAACATCGATGATATTTTTGGTTTTCTTATTCTCAAGTCTAATGATAAGTTGTTAAACGGGTTAAAACATAACTCAATCACTCTATAGAGTTTATTTTTACCAAACCCATGCCAGTGTGGTGCTAATATAATACACTTAGTACATTACTCATGTATGCATCTCCACAGACCATGCATATGCATACACTTTGCTGCCCACGAATAATTTTTAAAATGAGCATGAGTTGTAAAACAAAACATGAAATGAACCCATTATCTAAATATGCTATTTGAAATTTTCTTTGTAAATACATCGTAGGATAGATGTATGATGTCCCATGATGATTTGATGATTTGATGATTTGTAAAAGAGATAAGAATTTTGGTAACGCAAGTTGCACAATTGAGAGGAAGCTAATGTTTTTATAGATAATGTAAACGACCAAGAACAGGAAGATTAACACTTTACCAGGAAAAAAAGAGAGCACTAGGAGTCTAATAAGGTCATATTTCCACCTTCTGAGCTTTGTTCCAGCGATCACCTGGAGAATCAGATCCCATCTTTCTCCCGAATCTCCCTCCTCGTCTTCCACCTCTGCATTCACCAAAATCGAACCAAACCCAATTTATAATCAAATGGCAACAGCTTGGACCTATGTCTTTACAAAAACAAACCAGTAACACAACTCACCGTCCTCCACGTCCAACCTTGTTAAACCGATCTTTACTGCGAAAAAGCCCACAGTATTCCTTTTCGGCTTCCCCTAACACCACATTATACACATTTAACTCGACCAGAACATATATAGTTAAAGATAAGATGGAAGTTTGTAAAAAATGTTATTACCAGTAAGCGGGTCTAGGACAGCTATAAAGTTCTTCATAGCTAATCACCTTCTTTAGCTAACTGTGACGCTTATGGTTCATCAAACCTAAGGTAACCCGTCTCAGCTCCCATTTTGAAATCCACAAACTTATTTCAAAAGTGAAAAAAACAAATAATGAAAAAGTATAGAGTGTAGCAGAGGATGTTGTTATGTACCTTGACATCACCAAATTTTCCAAAAAGGGTCTTACGTCTTTATTGTCTTAATTATCTTTATGGGTAGCTAGAGCACCACCCTTCTCTTCTCTCTCACTTTCGTCATCTTCACCACCCTGTGTTTCTTGTCCCTCTGTAGTATGATTATCTGCTTGCTTTGATTCATTATCGTTCACTGTCTTATCAGTTTGCTCTTGAGGAATCTTTTGTTCCGTGGTGGCATCTTCAGCTGACCGCTTTAGAATGAATGAAATGATCAAATATTTGGGATAACTACAATTATTACAAAGCAGCCATAGTTAGTTGAGAACATTGATAAGAACAAAATTAATAGAAGTAGTTGAATTCCTACTCTGCCTCATGCTCAGAACCGTTCTTATGATCAGAAACATTCTTCTGATTAGCACAGCCTTTTTGAAAATGGTGATTAGCAAACTTTTCTTCATCTTTCTCCCTATTATCATCAAACTTTTTCCTGTAAAAAATACATATTTTTTTTTAAATTAACGTATCTAAAGATAATGAAGTGAGAGTCAGTAAACAGGACATTACTTTGGTTTCATCTCCAACTTGAGACCAACAAAGACCAAGTTTTTCTTCATAACATTTTGTGCATCCTCTTCTGTAGGGAACTCAACCAAGGCAACGCCACAAAACACTCTTGTCTTTGCTACATGTCGAGGCATCCTCACACTATTAACCTGAAAAGATAACACTTGCACTACAAGAAAACACAAGTTTTACTAGGACGGCTTTGCCTCGTAATTTCCTAGTAAAGGACCCTTTACTAGGAAATTACGAGGAAACATGCTTTGTCGTGAATCGTTCATCGTAAAGCCGTTTTCCTCGTAAAGTCGTAGTAACCATTCCTCGTAAAGTCGTAGTAACCACTTTCCTCGTAATTTCCTAGTAAC
>JABAYD010025217.1:0-20474 GCA_014822095.1 Diplotaxis tenuifolia | reverse complement strand
AAGTCAGATCCAGCGAGAATTCAGCTGACTTATTCACCAAGTCACTGCCTACTACGACGTTCAGGAAGCTTATCCATCAGATTGGAATGCGGAAGCTGAAAGACCTTCAGTAGTGCATTCATCAGGGGGAGTTACATGTGTTGTACTCTTTTTCCTGTCCTGGCTTCCCTTTTTACCACATTGGGTTTTGGGTTTACCAGGATAGGTTTTAATGAGGCAACATCCAAAGCATGTAACAAGCCCTGAACCAGACATGTTAATCAAGGGGAGTGTTAAGATAAACATTAGATTAACATGTAATTATCTATTCTTATTGTTGTCATTATCTCGTAAAAAATATGCTTATGAATATTCCAGCATATTCCTTATGAACGTTGTATAAATATGTTGGCACATCAATACATAATACAATCTTTACATCTTTTTTCCAAAATTTCTGTTGGGTCAAAAGCTTTTTCCAAATTTAAAATGTTATTTTCTGCCAAATTTACAGCCTCTCTGATTTTTAAAATGTTACTTTCCGCCAAATTAGTGCGTGTTTAACATAGCATTTATTTAGATGGAGAGTGACGTCATAAAAGTTGTCGTGAAGTGGAGTAAGACTGGTGAGGTGGATAGAATCTTAGGAATGGTCACATTTGATTTTGCCTTTCTAAAATCTCTGCCCATAAACGTGACAGGTCGATAGATCCATCTGGCCATTTTAGTTAAGAACTCTTTCTCTTCATCACTTACTTTGCCTTACCTCTTTGGTCCTTTCGTCAACCGCTTGTCGGATAATTTTTTTCTTAACTCCGACCGGACCAAGTTAGCCATATTACGGCATTTATTTGTATATGCACTTACGGTGTGGTGACCAGAGTTCAGCTCTTTTCAAGTGTGATGGTTAATTAGTTATAGTTCGATCATTTTCTCTAAGATTTCAAATAGTAAATAAAAATAGTATTTCAAATATTGAGATATCTACTTAAAAAATTATCATGTTATTTATCTATTTAAAAGTATCTCATTGGGATATTTACTTAAATATCTAATTTAAAATATTTAACTATTTTCGGATGAACATTTTAACATTTGAGATATTAACTTATAAAAATAATATTTCTTTACTTTTACCTATTTTGTTTTTTGAAACATTCAGTTTGAAATATTTTCATTAAACTGCATCAGAGTTTTAAATTATACGATCTCTGATTTTGCACAAACTATATGAATTAAGCTTGATTTCGGCATGTGATAGAACATAATTATATAAGCTCTTTTTAATGATATAACCATTAATTATATGCTAATGTTGAAATGATTTACCAATCTCATGGCAAATTGTTCTTTAACTATTTCTAGATATCAACTAGTCACCTTTTTAGTTTCGGTGTTGGGATAACCATTTTTTAGCTTCACCATTTGGTCTACCTACCTAGCAATTTATTGACATGCGGTTGGTGGCAGAATTGATATAAAACTTTGTGTATTTATATTGTATCGTCTAAATTAATGGTTGAATGAACATCTTATTATATGAATTGTATTTAAAAGTTCATAATCAGATTCATTATACAGTATATATAAAATTAGGGAAAAGCAATTCAAACTGATTGTCGGAAACATGCCGAGAGATTTCATTCTTGGTAAAAGCCGCATTTTACGTTTAGAATTGGTTTAGTTTTGATAGTCAACCCATCAAATAAAAATCTTGCATTTTTTGTTATTAACAAAACTAATAAAGAAATCGTAAGTGTATCTCTAATTACACGGTTCCACGTAGCATATGTATAATCAATATCAAGCATATATTTTTTGAAAAAGGTATAGGAATAAATTTAGTTGACAACCTGTTGAAGGCATTAAAATGTTCTTGTTTGAATCGTTTCTCATATACAGATCCTCATATTGACACAAACACATATTACATGATTTCTTTTGTGGCACCAGTATTTGAAAGAGGTTATATAACATACTATTTTATGTCACATGCTAAATAACTTTACGTGCAGGATGTTTTATTCAAAAATTAAACTCAGAACATCTCCAACCCAAGACCTCTTTTTGAGGGGAGCAAACCTTCAAAATGTTATTTTGCATACAATATTAAAATATTATAAAATAAAAAATGAAAAAAAATTTCTTCTATAATAAAAAAAACAATGTCATGTGCTACAAAACACTGGTTGATACAAGATTCAAAAGTTAAAAATGTTTTAAATTTGATCATGTGTGAGTCATCCTGAAGGATATTTCCATTTTATTTTTATTTATTTAATGTATTTTCTGTTGAATGAACTTTATTTTAATATTATGTAATATTTATATTATTTCATTTTATTTTGGTGTACTTAAGTTACTCTAAACTAAGTTGAGTATATATATTATAAAAATAAATAGTTATAAAAACCAAAAGATAATAAAAAATAGCTTTGAGGTTGTGAACAGTGAAATTTGGAGATTTGAAGTTGGACTGGAATGATACAAAATCTCAAAATCTGAGGATTTGAGGTTGAGTTGGAGATGCTTGCCCAACCTCAAATCCTCAAATTTTGAGGTTTTGTGTCATTTAAACTCAACCTCAAATCCTCAAATTTTGAGGTTGTGAATATTGAAACCTCGAATTTGAGGTTTAACTATTCACAATCTCAAAATTATCTTTTATTTATTTTTAGTCCTTATGATTATTTATTTTCACAATACATATACTAAACTTAATTTAAAGTATCTCAAGTACACTACATTAAAATAAAATAGGATAAATATCACATAACATTAAAATAAAGTTCATACAATAAAAAATACATTAAATAAAATTCACACAAAATAAAAATACATTAAATAAAAAAATTGGAATATCCTTTATCAAAACCCACATATGATCAAATTTAATAAGTTTTGGATCTTGTATCAACAAGTGATTTGTATCACATGATATTGTGTTGTTTTATTATATATGAAATTTGTATCTTTTTTATTCTATATATTGTGTGTTGCATAATATATTAAGTGTATGTTTTATATGTATTTATGAAATTTTATCATTTTTAGTAAGGTTTGTTAATGTCGAGGACTATAAAGCAAATGAATAAACTTTTAAGTTTTTNNNNTCATCTTTTTATTTGCAATTTGTTCCTTATATTTACATATTTTATTTATAATTCTTAAATATTTTATTTATTTATCAATTTTATCTTTAAGAAAAATTATATCTCACAAATCTTAAAATTCATTTCTATAAATTAAGCTTTACACATAAACTTAAATACAAAGTTAAAATAATATTTATATTATTTTAAAAGTATAATTAGACAACAAGAATATTACAAAACAAACTTAATTAAAAACTTTTTAAAATGTGGTATATTGTTTGTAGTTTAATATTTTATTATATATTTTTATTTCAAGTTTTATATTTTAATATAAACTTTTATTAACTAATATTTTATATATATATATTAGTTATTTATAAAAAATTTATATTTATTAACTATGATAAATATAAGGACCATTGTGTAACATATAAATAATTTTGAAGATAGTTTTAAAGTTTTGCTTTTGGAGATGAACACTTTAAAACTTCAAATATAGAGTTTAGTAAACTTCAAAATAGAATTCTTTTTTGAAGATGCTCTAAGCTATCCTCAAATCCTAATTTTGAAGATTTGCTTCCTTTAAAATGAGGTCTTTGATTGGAGATCTCTTAGCCTATCTATTTTTTTTCTTGTTCTTTATAATCTGAATTAAATATACCTTTAGTGGCGTTTTTTTCCCCGATGAGATCTCAAAGTCAAATGACAAATCTATAACTTCTTTTAAGGGCCTGCACGTTTTGGTACTAGCGTGTGACATCCACATATACCAAAAAAAAAAGTGAATATTTTTTTATTTTTTTTAACTGATAACAAATCGACAAAACACAATTTTATTTCTGTTAAGTAACATGTTAGAATTTATAATATACTCAGATTTTTAAACTCAGTTTTTAACTGAGGTTACATAAACGAAAAGAAAACGGGACTGACACCACTAAAAACTCCATTAGTCTACTATAACGACCGTTGACCAAACTAACACAATTCTAAAGTTTTGTACTAGCGAGACAGCAAAACGCACACAGAGTTACATCTTATCTATAAAACAATGAGTATATCATAGTCAGTAAAACAAATAAGTATGAAAATCTAAAACTTAATGTTTCTTACCTTATTTTAATTGATAACAGTTAATTAACAGCATTAGATTTTCCTATTTTACGATTCACATGATTATACAACTGGCCGCATACGGAATTTAAATATATAAACTGAGTGCGGTTCGATTCAACCAAATGATTCGTCATCAATAGCGTCACGGTCCACATCCACGGAACACTGATCAACTTTCCGTTACTAGTTTTTACATTAATAACCGAAGCATGATTCTGAACCAACCAAATTAGCAAATAAATCTCTCGTTAATTAATTAATTTACATAATTACCTTTTAACCCCGACAAGTATCAGGTGTCAATACTTGACTCTGCACATCAATCATTATCTGCAGCTGTTAAAAACAGATTAACCGCGTATTTGCGGAGGCTCGTAGCCGATTAGTTTTTGTATTAACCTAACACAGACCTGAAAGCAGCCATCGTGGGTAGTATTCCTCTACGGTGGAACCCACAGTAAGCGGTTGTCTCGTGCCACATACACGTAACCTTCACTACTCAGCCCCACACTCACATAAATATATTACTTTTTTCAACTATACCCCACACATATATTGAAATGTCGTAATTATCCATTATTACAATAATTTCATTTTAATCATTATTTGTGTACATTTGGAATTTTTTGATATGATACCATTATTGCTTTTTTTTTTCAATTTCTTACTAGATTATACTCTAAATATATATATAATTTTTAAATGTAAGAATTAAAAAATATATTACGGATCTTTTAAATAAGAAACATATCATGTTATGGTTACATGAAACTTAATATTATTATTTACCTTATAAATTCATGGGCAAGAGCAAAGAGTAACAACAAACAAGTAAAGAAATCAAAATAATAAGAAACAAATATAATAATTAAAAACTCTGCTGGAATTAAAAAATGAAATTAAAATTTTCAATTAACAAAAAAAGCTGAACAAATCTTCTCTCCCTAACCCTCTCTCTCCTCTATAAATATAATACCTAAGCAACGCAAATACTCACAAAAACTCTCTCCCCCCTAGCCGCCACCTCTCCCCTCTCTCTCTCTGCCGCCTTGCACCGAAGAGACTGATCTGAGAGTCTCATCATCTCATCGTTTCTTATTCGGTGCATAAAAATCGTTTCGTGATATTCTTAAAGAACAAACGAATCTGATTATATATTAAAAAAACTTATCACTGTTGTGAAAAAAAAATGTCGGCAGCTTCTTCAAGCTCCCTTCTACAGATCCGAAACAACCGCTTCTTCCCAGCCCGATCTCTCCGGAGAGACTCCACCTCTGTTTCTCAATTGGCCGTCGCGTCTGGCGTCAGCCGAAGGACCGCGTGTACCGCGAGATGCTCCGTGAAGAGTCCGGAGAAGCCTTTCATGGGGACACGGATCAGGAGATCCGGATCCGACACGCTTCAGTTGTGGAGATCGGACGGTCCGGGACGGTCGCCGAAGCTGAGGACGGTGGTGAGATCGTCGTTCTCCGGTGTTCCGGAGAAGCCTCTTGGTCTGTACGATCCGTCGTTTGATAAGGATTCTTGTGGAGTCGGTTTTGTCGCGGAGTTGTCCGGGGAGACCAGTCGCAAAACGGTAGCGTTTACTGTTCTGTAATAAAATGATTTAATTAATTAATTTTCATGTGATATTAATTAATTGATTTTTTTTATTTAATTGCAGGTGACTGATTCATTGGAGATGTTGATAAGGATGACTCATAGAGGCGCTTGTGGGTGTGAGAGCAACACTGGTGACGGCGCTGGGATTCTTGTTGGTATGCCTCATGAGTTCTACGCTGAGGTTTGTGTTCCTTACTCTCCAAGAAATAATCTATTTATTATCCATGCAGAAATTAACTTTTGCTTTTTTTAACCAAAAAATAAATAAATATTTTGTTGTTGTTAATTTGTTTGTATATAATCTGATTTGGATATAAGCCAAAATATTTTTGTTTTTGTTTTCTAGTAATATCTGAAATAAATTTGAAATCAAGGCTGCTAAAAATTACTTTGCTTTTTAAAAAAATCAAATGGCTTTAGGCCATCTCCAATGGCACTCTGTAATTTTCTCTATATTTCACACAAAAATAATGGTTTACCCTATAATAGAGTAAACCATTGGAGCAAATCTAACTCTAAAATAGAGTGACACTAAAATAGTGTGAAATATGGAGAAAAAAAATAGAGTGGCATTGTAGATGGTCTTATATAGAATCTGATTTCGATATAAGCCAAAATATTTGTTTGTTTTGTAGTAATATAGCTGAAATAAATTTTGAAATATTTTGATGTAACAGGCTGCTAAAGATCTTGGCTTTGTGCTTCCTCCGGCTGGAAAGTATGCTGTTGGTATGTTCTTCTTACCAACCGCCGAGTCCAGGAGAAATGAAAGCAAAAATGTTTTCACCAAGGTTTGTCTCATTATTTTTATCCATGTATTTTTATTGTAAAAATATATTTTGTTTGAAGCTTAATGAACATTTAAAATTCATGGTGTAGGTTGCTGAATCACTTGGTCATTCAGTTATTGGATGGAGATCAGTTCCTACTGATAATTCTGGTTTGGGGAAGTCTGCTTTGCAGACAGAACCGATCATCGAGCAAGTGTTCCTCACTCCTACAACTAAATCCCAAGCTGACTTTGAGCAACAGGTATTTTTTTTTACTGTCATAATATTTTTTGCTCTTAATGAGAAGATGTTAATGACACTTTTTATGTTTTATAGATGTACATCCTTAGAAGGCTTTCCATGGTTGCAATCCGAGCAGCTTTGAACCTTGAACATGGTGCCATGAAGGACTTCTACATATGCTCTCTATCTTCTAGGTTTGTAGTCACTTCATTTGAGTATTATATTTTTGTTTTGTTAATTAATCAATTTTGTTTTCTTGTGTGCAGGACTGTTGTCTACAAGGGACAACTTAAGCCTGATCAGCTAAAGGACTACTACTATGCGGATCTTGGGAGCGAAAGGTTTACGAGCTACATGGCCCTGGTAAATAAATATTCTATTCAAAATCTCTTCATTTTATGCTGACTCCATGCTCCACAAACAGCATGGGAACCAAACGGGGGTAACCAAGGAGATGCGAGGTTGAGGATTATGACTTCTGAGGCATTGCAACTTTGAAATGACTCTTAAGTTCCTCCAAACCCTTTATAAACGTTTTTTAATTTTGGATGCTGGTGAGTTGGCATATCAAAAACGTCTTGCGAGTCCCTGATATGTACCATCTTAGGTTGAATTATCACAATGTCCGTGATTAAGTCTATAATTTTGTTGGTAAAGGTAGTTAGCAATTCTAGAACATGACCCCTCACTAGATGCTGTGAAGTTGTGTCTAAGACCAAGTGGTAAAGTTTTCAGTTGCATACATACACATACTACTTTGGTTGATAACTAAAGATTGATTATGCTCGGTTTATGTTTTGTAAAATTTCAGGTCCACTCTCGGTTCTCTACCAATACATTTCCCAGCTGGGATCGTGCTCAGCCTATGCGTGTTTTGGGCCACAACGGAGAGATTAATACGCTTAGGGGAAACGTGAACTGGTATGTTAGAGCCTGATGAATTGATGCTGCCTCAATATTATTGAACTCTTTAATGAATTTTTGTCCCTTACACAGGATGAGGGCACGTGAGGGCCTGCTCAAGTGCAAGGAACTTGGACTCTCAAAGCAGGAGTTGAAGAAGCTTCTACCTATTGTGGATGTTAGCTCTTCTGATTCAGGTAACTGTCATGGTCTTCTGACATGTAGATCAAAGCTTTGTATACATTTCATTGTCTTCTGACATGTTTCGTTATTGTGTTGTTAACCTTATTAGGTGCTTTTGATGGTGTTCTTGAGCTTCTTGTCCGAGCTGGCAGAAGTCTTCCTGAAGCTGTCATGATGATGATTCCTGAAGCATGGCAGAATGACAAAAACATTGATCCAAGCAGAAAGTCATTCTATGAATACTTATCTGCCCTTATGGAGCCATGGGATGGACCTGCTCTCATATCATGTAATAATAACGCTATTCTGATGTTGTACATATCTCTCTTGGCATGTGGTCTTTAGATTTGATGTAACTCTATCGAATGTTTTGCAGTTACTGACGGTCGCTACTTGGGTGCCACATTGGACCGTAACGGGCTTCGTCCTGGTAGGTTCTACATAACCCACAGTGGAAGAGTCATCATGGCTAGTGAAGTTGGTGTAGTTGATGTACCACCTGAAGATGTGATGAGGAAAGGAAGACTTAACCCAGGCATGATGCTTCTTGTTGACTTTGAGAAGCATATCGTTGTTGATGACGATGCCTTGAAGCAACAGTATTCCCAGGCAAGGCCCTATGGTGAATGGCTTGAAAGGCAAAAGATTGAACTCAAAGACATCATTAAGTCAGTTCCTGAGAATGAACGGATTGCTCCACCAATTTCTGGCGCTGTATCTGCGTCTAATGATGATGACTCGATGGAGAGCATGGGCATTCATGGTTTGCTGTCTCCACTAAAAGCTTTTGGGTATGTTTGTTATTATTCTTCTAAAGTGTGTTGATCGATTGCTTTGTATATTTTCTCACTCTTTGATATGACCTATGCATGCAGTTACACAGTTGAGGCCTTGGAAATGCTGCTGCTTCCGATGGCTAAAGATGGAACTGAAGCACTTGGTTCAATGGGAAACGATACACCTCTAGCTGTTATGTCGAACAGAGAGAAACTATGTTTTGAGTACTTCAAGCAAATGTTTGCTCAAGTCACAAATCCTCCAATCGATCCTATCCGTGAGAAGATTGTTACTTCAATGGAGTGCATGATTGGCCCAGAAGGTGATCTAACCGAAACAACTGAGGAGCAATGTCACCGTCTCTCCCTGAAAGGTCCTCTTTTGACCATTGAAGAGATGGAATCTGTCAAGAAAATGAACTACAGAGGCTGGAGGACTAAAGTTCTTGATATTACATATCCAAAAGAAGAAGGTACCAAAGGGTTGGAGATGACCTTAGATAGAATTTGTGATGAAGCCAATGAAGCTATAAAGGACGGATACACACTACTGGTTTTGTCTGATCGAGCTTTCTCTTCAACGCGTGTTGCTGTGAGCTCTCTCTTGGCTGTTGGTGCCGTTCATCACTACCTTGTTAAGAGCCTTGCACGCACTCAAGTTGGTTTGATAGTAGAGTCTGCTGAGCCGCGTGAAGTGCATCATTTCTGTACCCTTGTTGGGTTCGGAGCAGATGCTATATGCCCATACTTGGCAGTAGAGGCTGTCCATAGACTACAGGTTGACGGAAAGATCCCACCTAAATCCAACGGTGAACTCCACTCCAAGGAAGAGCTTGTCAAGAAGTATTACAAGGCAAGCAACTACGGAATGATGAAGGTTCTTGCCAAAATGGGAATCTCTACCTTAGCCTCATACAAGGGTGCTCAGATCTTTGAAGCTCTTGGGCTTTCCTCTGAAGTCATTGAAAAGTGTTTCGCTGGTACACCAAGCAGAGTTGAAGGAGCTACATTTGAGATGCTTGCAAGGGATGCTCTTCTTTTGCACGAAATGGCTTTTCCAACACGTGCCTATGCACCTGGAAGTGCAGAAGCTTCAGCACTCTCCAACCCTGGGAACTATCACTGGAGGAAGAACGGGGAGATTCATCTTAATGACCCTCTCGCCATTGCTAAGTTGCAAGAGGCAGCAAGGACTAACAGTGTGGCGGCCTACAAGGAGTACTCAAAGCGTATCAATGAGTTGAACAAGCAGAGTAACTTGCGTGGGCTCATGAAGTTCAAGGAAGGAGATGTTAAAATTCCATTAGATGAAGTTGAGCCTGCCAGTGAAATTGTTAAGCGGTTCTGCACTGGTGCTATGAGTTATGGATCAATATCACTTGAGGCACATCAAACCCTTGCAATGGCTATGAATAAACTTGGAGGAAAGTCAAATACAGGTGAGGGAGGAGAACTGCCATCTCGTATGGAGCCTCTTCCAGATGGTTCAAGGAACCCTAAAAGAAGTTCCATCAAACAAATTGCTAGTGGAAGATTTGGTGTTTCGAGCTACTATCTTACCAATGCTGACGAGCTGCAGATCAAGATGGCTCAGGGAGCCAAACCTGGGGAAGGTGGAGAGCTACCTGGCCACAAGGTTATAGGAGACATAGCTATCACCAGAAACTCCACAGCTGGTGTGGGGCTTATCAGTCCACCTCCTCATCATGACATCTACTCCATCGAAGATCTTGCCCAGCTAATTCACGATCTCAAGGTTCCCATTCATACTTTCTGAGTACTTGCATTCCAAAGCATTGACTCTGTGCAATCGTTTGATTTTTGTTAACATTCTTTTGTTTTTTTTCTTGTGTAGAATTCCAATCCTGGGGCTCGTATCAGTGTTAAACTTGTATCAGAAGCTGGTGTTGGAGTTATTGCTAGTGGTGTGGTGAAGGGTCACGCTGACCATGTTCTGATAGCAGGTCATGATGGTGGTACTGGTGCCTCTCGTTGGACTGGTATTAAAAACGCTGGTCTTCCATGGGAGCTAGGTCTAGCAGAGACGCACCAAACCCTTGTTGCTAATGACCTTCGTGGCCGTACCGTTCTTCAGACAGATGGGCAGCTGAAAACCGGTAGAGATGTTGCGGTTGCTGCTCTTCTCGGTGCAGAAGAGTTTGGTTTCAGTACTGCGCCTCTTATTACACTGGGGTGTATCATGATGAGGAAGTGCCACAAGAACACTTGCCCTGTAGGTATCGCCACTCAAGATCCAGTTCTCCGTGAGAAGTTCGCTGGGGAGCCTGAGCACGTTATCAACTTCTTCTTCATGCTTGCTGAGGAAGTTAGAGAGATCATGTCTGGACTTGGTTTCAGAACTCTGACTGAAATGATCGGTCGTGCAGATATGCTTGAACTAGACAGGGAAGTTGTCAAGAACAACGATAAGCTAAAGAACATCGATCTCTCTCTTTTGCTCAGACCAGCCGCTGAGATCCGTCCCGGTGCTGCTCAGTACTGTGTCCAGAAACAAGATCACGGCTTAGACATGGCTTTGGATCAAGAGCTGATTGCGTTGTCTAAATCTGCTCTCGAGAAGTCTCTCCCGGTGTACATTGAAACTCCTATCTGCAACGTCAACCGTGCTGTTGGGACAATGCTGAGCCATGAGGTTACCAAACGCTACCACTTGGCTGGGCTACCAAAGGATACAATTCATATCAAGTTCTCAGGTAGCGCTGGACAGTCTCTTGGAGCTTTCTTGTGTCCTGGTATTACCCTAGAGCTCGAGGGTGATAGTAACGACTATGTTGGAAAAGGTCTCTCCGGAGGTAAGGTTGTTGTCTACCCTCCCAGAGCAAGCAGCTTTGATCCAAAAGAGAACATTGTTATTGGTAACGTGGCACTTTACGGTGCCACTAGTGGAGAGGCCTACTTTAACGGTATGGCGGCTGAGAGATTCTCTGTTCGTAACTCTGGTGCTAAAGCCGTTGTGGAAGGTGTTGGTGATCACGGTTGTGAGTATATGACTGGTGGAACTGTGGTTGTGCTTGGAAAGACGGGTAGAAACTTTGCTGCTGGTATGAGCGGTGGTATCGCTTACGTCCTTGACGTGGATGGGAAGTTTCACACGAGATGCAACCTTGAACTCGTTGATCTGGACAAAGTTGAAGACGAGGAAGACAAAATGACGCTCAAGATGATGATCCAGCAGCATCAACGACACACAAACAGCCAACTTGCACAAGAAGTTCTCGCGGATTTTGAGAACTTGCTTCCCAAGTTTATCAAGGTATTCCCTAGAGATTACAAACGTGTCTTGTCAGCCATGAAGGACGAGGAGGTCTCCAAGCAGGCCATTGAGCGTGCTGAAGAAGAAGCGGAGGAGATGGAAGAAAAGGAACTTGTGGAGAAGGATGCCTTTGCAGAGCTGAAGAACATGGCAGCAGCTGCCTCTTCAAAAGAGGTTGTGTCTGGAAACGGAGTGGCCACTGAAGCTCCCAAGAAACCTTCTCTAGTAGATAATGCTGTGAAACACCGTGGTTTCATTGCTTATGAGCGTGAGGGAGTCAAGTACAGAGATCCCAGTGTTCGTCTTAATGACTGGAACGAAGTCATGGAGGAAACAAAGCCCGGACCTCTTCTAAAGACTCAGTCTGCTCGTTGTATGGACTGTGGAACTCCTTTCTGCCACCAGGTATATATATATTTCTCAGATGTTAAATTGTCTTTTGTTGCATAAATGATATAATTAACCTGTTCTTTTTTTTAAAAAAAATTATAGGAGAACTCTGGTTGTCCCTTGGGTAACAAGATCCCTGAGTTCAATGAACTTGTTTACCAAAACAGATGGCAAGAAGCGTTGAACCGTCTACTTGAGACAAATAACTTCCCTGAGTTCACTGGGCGAGTGTGTCCTGCACCATGTGAAGGTTCATGTGTTCTTGGTATCATTGAGAACCCCGTTTCCATCAAAAGTATCGAGTGTGCTATTATAGATAAAGCCTTTGAGGAAGGGTGGATGGTACCAAGACCTCCTCTCACCAGAACAGGGTATATACTTTAGAGTCCATTCTATTGGCAAGCCATTGTATTCTTACTTTTTATGTATTAACATACCTTGCTTCTGGTGTTTCAGTAAAAAAGTTGCTATTATTGGAAGTGGTCCAGCTGGACTTGCTGCAGCTGACCAGCTGAACAAAATGGGCCACTCGGTGACAGTCTATGAGCGTGCTGATAGAATTGGTGGACTTATGATGTATGGAGTCCCAAACATGAAGACCGACAAGATCGACATAGTTCAACGCAGGGTTGATCTTATGACCAAAGAAGGTATCAACTTTGTGGTCAATGCTAACATTGGTAAAGACCCTGCTTACTCTCTAGATGGACTTAAAGAGGAGAATGATGCAATTATTCTTGCTGTTGGCTCCACAAAACCAAGGTAATACTTTGAACTAAACAATACTTTATAACTAGAATTTGAGACGGTTTATGATGATTCAACTGTGTTGTTCTTACAGAGATCTTCCAGTGCCTGGACGTGAACTATCAGGTGTACATTTTGCTATGGAGTTTCTTCATGCAAACACCAAGAGTCTACTTGATAGCAATCTTGAGGATGGTAATTACATTTCCGCCAAGGGGAAGAAAGTTGTGGTTATTGGTGGAGGTGATACAGGAACTGATTGTATTGGAACATCTATCCGTCATGGTTGCACCAACATTGTAAACCTAGAGCTTCTTCCTCAGCCACCTTCAACAAGAGCTCCTGGAAACCCTTGGCCGCAGGTTTGTTTCATTCATCTTACACAATCTGATTTATTCATTCATGGACTAAGTATCTTTGTATTACTCGGAATACAGTGGCCTCGTGTGTTCCGTATTGACTACGGACACCAAGAAGCTGCCACCAAATTTGGGAAAGATCCTAGAACCTATGAGGTCTTGACCAAGAGGTTCATAGGAGATGACAATGGAAACGTGAAAGGGCTTGAGATTGTGCGTGTGAGTTGGGAGAAGGATGAGACCGGAAGGTTCTCCTTCAAGGAGATTGAAGGTTCTGAGGAAATAATTGAAGCAGATCTTGTTTTCTTGGCTATGGGATTCCTTGGACCTGAGCCGGTTAGTGATTCATTTTGTACACTGTTATCTCTCTACATAGTTGGCTATGATGATTGAACGTTGAACCATTGGTTTCTGCAGACACTTGCTGATAAGCTTGGACTAGAATGCGACAACAGGTCGAACTTCAAGGCGGAGTATGGGAGGTTCTCCACAACTGTGGAAGGTGTTTTTGCAGCTGGTGATTGTCGGAGGGGGCAGTCTTTGGTGGTCTGGGCTATCTCTGAAGGGCGTCAAGCTGCATCTCAGGTGGACAAGTTTCTTACTAAAGACGAGGATGACCTAGTTGGCGCAAAGCTAGAGCTCAACGAGGTGAAGCACCAACACTAGAAAACCTTTGGCTGAAGCAAAAGTCTTCAGAGAAGAAGTGAAGGAATGCTTTAGATTGTTTTTTTTTTTGTCTTTTGTTTATTATCGTTCATATAGTAATAATGAATATGAACTGCATTTTTCTTGGTAGAGTTTCCTTAGCTTTATTTTGTTAATGCTTTTGGAAATTGAAGCTTCTTTTGTTTTTCTTCTGCTTTTGTATTTGAACATAAAGGAATGGTAATGCATAGTTCCTGGTTCGAATCTTTTTGCTCATGGTTTAATAATTTGTCATTTATGGTTTATGTTGCAGTAAACTGTGTGTTATTTGTGTACAATGCCTTTTGGAAACGTTTCTTATGAGGAGGGCTAGTTTACAATAGGGAACAATATATGCTAAATCATTGCCATTTTATTGACAGTATACTCTTTTTCTGTTATATCCAACTCTAAATAAAGGGGTCCCCTTGAATAAAAGAGTGCGATGGATATATCTTTTGTTTGGTAAAAATACAACTTGAGGAATTTAATAAAGTGAAAATGTAGTTCTATGAGATGGCCAGTAATCCAAAAGTTGACTTAATTATAATGTTTAAAAACTGTCAAAGTTCAATAATGTATACTGTTAAAATCGAGTTAGTAGATTGTTATGTGCACTCACTAATTTATTTAGGAGGTTTTACCAAATTGCAGACACTAATTTATTTTCTGATGATACCACTACACCAGATGCGCTTTTGCTTACTTTACAATTTATTTAAATTTAATATTCAATTTAAAACTTCGATTGATCAAGTACTTGGCAGTTCACTAGACCGCGATTCAGCTGTACACACCCAATCACTATAGTGGAGTAACGCAATGGCCAAACCGCAATTAAAATCTCTTTCTGCTTGCACTCTTACAAAACCAGTATTGCATTTGAGTCGTCTGTCTCCCGTTTTCAGAATTATAATCGAAGTTTGTTAGTTTCATAAGTGATGAGTTCACTGTTCAGGATAAATATATATTCTAATTTGATCATATGAATCAAAAAAAAAGTTTTTTGCTGTATAAAATTTACAAACACGAAACCCCGGAGACTCTGACCAAGTTGGAAGTGGCTTGGCTAACAATCAGTTGATTGTTGTCTCCTCGCATCATATACTTAAATGGAAATCAAATCCAAAAACTAAACCGTATCAATCAACCAACGATTAGACACGACAAAACCTTTCACTATACCGTTAGAAACTTTTTATCTTTTTCGTCTCTATAAAACATTTTTCTCCTACAGCTTACAACCAACCACTCCTTCAAGATCACTTGCATCTTCCTTTGGACCGCACAATCCCCTTGTTAAGGATTTTTTTTTCAGACAATTCCGTACTCTTTTCAAAAGATCTCCAAAACCGACACTTATAGCAGAAACGGCTCTAATGTTTCTCTTTGGACCTACCATAGCTTCAAAGACCGGCCAGAAGAACCATGTGGTTGTGGCTATCAAGAAAGGAAACTATGTCATCTGATTTTGTTTTCTTTTCCTTCAAGTTAGGTTCACAGGCAAGCCGTAGTTCTGAAATGTTCTGATCCGTCCGTCCCAACCACCCGTGACAATGACCATACCCCAAGCTAGAGAGCCATTCTGGTATGAGGACTTGAGAAACTTGTACTGAGACGCAGTCATCGAAGACAGCGGATTTGCGGGTAGGTTTTCCTCTGGCCACGTCGCGTTTCCCTTGGGAACTGATCCAGTTACAAACCCTTCCTTGAGAGACAAGCAAGGTGGTGAAAAAAACGGGATAGCTTTGTTGTGATGTGAGAATCCACACCAGGTTGCTGCAACTGATGCATTGGTGGAGAAACGTTCAAAAGATCGAATCCTTTTGGTTTGACAAGAAGAAGTAGAATATGATTCCTCCCTATTGCTCCATATATATACATTAGAGTCCTCACAAGCTGACACAATGTGCTTTCCACCAGATGTAGGAGACCCTGACGTGAGGCAAAAACAAGAAACAAGATGAGACTAGATAAGCTTTAAATAGTTTTACAATAGAAAAAACTTTTTAGCAAAATCTAAACTCCAAAATACCAGTTTCATTCTTTAAATAGTTTTCTTGTTTAAATAAATTTAAATTCTTTCAACAAAAAAAAACAAAATGAAAGCTGAAAGTACAATATATAGATAAATGAATACACACTAAATATTTTTATAAAATAATATAATTTTATAGTCTCAAAATAATTTTTTTTAGTTCAATTAGTATATCGATAAATTAATAATCTCTATAAATTAATACAGAATTATAATTTTGGTGTAATCCCAACTTTATTAATAGAGGTTTCACTGTACCTTTGTATCTTCTAGCAACATTGTTGTCTTCGAGAATTCTGACTTTGGAGTCCGCAGAAACAACCAAGACTTTGCTATGGTCTTGAGGTAAAAACTGGAAGAAAAAAGAAACATGAATACTATTTGTTCACATCTCACCAATGACAAGAGAATAAGTAAAAAAATCAACTGTAAATGTGATTATTTACCTGGAAACCAGTTATTCGTTTATTTGAAGACTTCTTTTTGTTATGAAAATGTAACTGAGAGTCCAGCTCTATATATTCTCCACACATGTTAAAGAATCTGCAAGTTCCGGTCAGAGAACCAACAACACCTCCCTGTCCGTCCGGACAATAACACACTGCAGATATAATGTCTTTAACATCAACCCAATCAACAACATTGCAACCAGAAATGTTCCATATTCTAACTTTTCCATCAACAGAACCACTCATGAAGTAGTCCTCATTCACCGGGTTGAACTGAACACAAGTTACTGTCAAAAAACAAAGAAAGACAATGTCAGATCAAAATTAATTAGTAACAAAGATGTAATAAAATAAAATAACCACATACCATAATTATTGTGAGTGAAGACACCAAGACAATCATTGCTACCAACTTTCCATAACCGAACAGTTTTATCCATTGAAGCTGAGAGAAGATACTACACCAAGAGAGTACAAAACACATGCCTAAGTTATTTTTGGTTACTTGCATTAAAAGCAATGGTTGCAAAGATTTTTAAAAACTTACATTATCTTTTGACCATGAGATGTCCAAGACTTCACCCTTGTGGCCTTGGAATTCATGTAAAGGTTTCTCAATTATCCGGAAAGTTTTTGGAGGGAAGACAACACATGCTGAATCAGATGTTTTTTTGAAACTTTTTGTGGTCTTGTTTGGTTTCAACTGGGAAATATCGTCTAGCTCAAAGTACATACATGAAGGGTTAAGGGAATCTCTTTGTAGTTTAGATCTTTTATCCTCAATGACTTCCCACACACGTACAATCCCATCTTCACCAGAGCTTGCAAGATACTTTCCATCGCAGCTAAATTTCAGTGCTGAGATGGAACCATTGTGTGCTTTAATGTCTTGGCTATGATAAAGAGCTGAAAGCTCCTTGGTCTGTTTCTTGTGATGCTTGACCTTAACTCTTGAAAGCACATCACCATTACTGGATTGGATCTTTGTGTCCATGGAACATCCCATAGACCGTAGCCTCGTTAACCATCCATTCTTGAAACTGGTGAGGTTGGTTTGCTTCTCTGTTTCCTTCACCTGGCAGCATCTGGAATCAGAACATGACGCCATTGAAGAGCTTTGCCTTCTCGTCGCATCGCATCCACTAACATCCTCTAAAACTTCTACACTTGAAGCAGAGGAAGATACCTGAGTACAAGAGAAGCTGTATCCTCCAGATCTCATCTCAGCAGCTTCAGCAGATTCAACATCAGAGTTCTTGGGTTGAACAAGAACTTGATCGAGTCCCATCCACTCCAAGAACTTCCTCCGCCTCTCCACAACACTTCCAGGATCAAAATCAAAACTACTTGGAGATGATGCATCAAAGAACTGCAAATCTTCTTCCTCTTGAGACAAGTGATCCATTGTTTCTTGAGAGATGTTCAAACAATGAAACAATGCTGCTTTTAAGTTTATTTATTTTTCTCTCAAAAGAGGAATGTCCACAAGGACCACAACAGCCAGTTTTTGCTTCCAACCAAGCAACCTACAATGGCCTTTTATTTATAACAATTTATAAAAATAATATATTTAAAAAATTACAAAATAAGCAATCACAAAGATCAAGAAACTGAGCTCAACACTAGATGAAAAAGTTAAACATCAAGAAATAAAATAAAATAAAACATTTGCATACGTGGTATGGTTCGTCTTCACTTGGTTTCCTCGAAACTGGAACAAGCACATCCCGTAGAAGAAGCAGTGGTGGAGAGACCAGACACAGAGACCATTCAACTAAACTATGTGAAGTCTCTTTATTGTGGCAAGACCAAATCAAAAAGAACTTAAAGAAGTACAAGAGATGAACTATTTTTAAAGGAAGGATCAAAAAGGTTTTATTGAAAGCTGTGAAGCAAAGAGACAGTTGGGAAGAAGAAGATGATGAATTGTCCAAAGAAGGGAATAGAGTTTTCTGAAGAGGACACGAATCTTTGTGTCACCGACCGTTGTTTGCCTTTTGTGCCTTATTTTACCTCCTTGGAACGTTATCTTAATCTAATTAACCCCACACGAGCATGTTTAGTTGTAATCAATTTGAGATATACTTGTTTATCATTTTAAGATCTTTTTGTGATAACTCCTGGTTAGGAGGATTAAGAGTGTTAGTGGAAATTGGATTTATAATAATTATTAGAATTTTAAATTTATTGATTTTTACATTTTCATTAAAATCTAGTGTTATTGATTTGATGATTTTATAATCCTATATAAAATCTTTTGTTATTTAAAAAAATAGATTTTATTGATTCTACAAATATATTAAAATAAATGTTATTAAGAATTATATTTTTAACCTTTCAACTCACAAAAAAACATTGTGAGAATAATACATGTATCATTTGGACTCTTAAAATCATTATAATACTTTATTTTTAAATATATTCACAACATACAAAATTCTTTATATCTTTTTCTAAATTTAAAAAATATCTAAACTTTTAAAATCAACAAACTCTATAAAAATTTAAGTCCCACTAAACACTCTCTAATTCATATGTGAGTTTGGCTTTTTTTTGTTTCTTTAATGATTGTGAGTTACTATCATATACTTTCATTTTACTTGAAGAAGATGCATATTTTATGATATTTATTTTGGTTACAAAAATATTATTAGTAAAACTAACTTAACCAGTAAAAATGTCTTTTTCTGTAATTAGTCACATTAACTATTGTAATTAGATTTGTTATAATATATTTTACTAATAATCTTCAAATATTGATTTCTGTACTAATTTTTTTTTTAAATACAGCTACACGAATGTTTATAAAATATATAGAATGCATTATTTTCATGAGATATTAATGATATATAATTTTACCTCTTTAAGATTACAGTAAAATTAATAACTTAATAAATTAAAATTTGATTGTCGACATGATTATTTCATAGTAGATTAACAAAACAGTATAACTTTAATATCGTCAACTTATAGATTTATTGTATATTGTTCTTATTAGTCCGCATTTGTTTTATGTTCATTTCTTTATAAGGTTACTATTGGTGGTTAAGGACTATTGAGGAGGAGATACTCATCATCAAAATAGACTTCTAAACTATATTTTTAATGTGTTTTACTATTTTTATCTATAAATAGATAAAATTTATAATTGGAGTGGAATCTAAATTTAATATATAAATTTAAAATAGTAATATTTGGCGGCTAAGGACTATTGAGGAAGAGAAACTCATCATCAAAATAGATTTTTAAACTATCACTAATGTATTTTACATAAAAATAGAGAAACTTTATAATTATTGAAGTGGAATTTAATTTCATTTATTAATTTAAAATATTAATTTTTAGTTATAGAGTAAAAATAAAAATTAATATTTGTATATTTATAGAAGATAAAAAAATCAATTTATATTTTTTCGAAATAAATAGAATTGAATCGGAATGGATTTGTCTGTAAATACACATATTTATTATTTAGTCTATTATTTCCATTCAAATAGTAATTATATTTTATTAATTTCTCTGTTTTAATATATTGTATATTTTTATGTAATTATAGTTTTTACATATATATTAAAAATATGTAAAAATTGAATAATTTATGGTATTTTCCTATAAATTTTAGGGGTTTTTACCAAAACTAACCTATAATTTGGTTTTAAGCCCAATACTAGACCCAAACTTGAATCAAATGCAAATCTAACCTAAAAGGGGTATGAAATTACAGTATAGTCCTTTGTGACCAAACAAAAAAACAGAAGACAATTTTACGAATTTAGCCCCTGTAAGTTGTCTGAGTCAGACTGAGCTAGTTTTCAGTCGTCTGGACGACTGAAATGTTAGTCGTCTGGACGTCTGAATCTTCAAAA
>JABAYD010025216.1:0-11115 GCA_014822095.1 Diplotaxis tenuifolia | reverse complement strand
TGGAAGATAAGATCAATCTCCTCATTGCTGCATTTGATTCAAGTTTGGGTCTAGTATTAGGGATAAAACCAAGTTGTAGGTTAGATTTGGCAAAAACCCCTTTATTTAAACAGTAAGGGTACAATGGCAATTAAAAAAAAATCAGCATAATAAGGTTTCATTAGTACAAATATTTAAGTTATTCCTTGTATATAAGATGCAATTTCTGTTATATCTTTCGGATTTAAGTAACATTGGTTCATTTTGGATATAAACAATATTAAATTCAAAATTCAAAAGAAAAATATAAAAAATAAATATGCATTTATATATAAGTAGACATTTAAGGTACTTATTTTAAAATTTAAAATACTTATTTTAGATATCATTTCAAAATAATCTTAGAATGGAAGATTTGAATTACATATTTATGTTTCAGATATTTACATTCATGATCGCTTTACACATTTGGATTGTTTCTTCAGTTTTAATAGTTTTTTTGGTTTTTTTTGAGGTTACTGTTCGTGTTCGGCTAATAACATTCCATGTTCAGATATTTTTAATACCACCCTACAAGATTCATTCTGGTATTTTTTACATTTCGTATCAATTACGGATCATGTTTTTTTGTTTGACTTCTATTCGAACTATAATTTTTTCATTAGAAAATATTATTCACTTTGAAAGCATGGATTAAAATCTAGTTCTTACTTAACACAAGAAGAGAACAAAGAAAAAAATGAGTGATTGGTTTTTATTATAGGGGAAAAATGCTAAACATACCATTAGAAATTAGAAACGTAAAAAAAAAAGATTAGAGGATAAATAAAAATTAAAGAAACTTCATAAGGAAGCAACCACTCAACTTTTTTTTTTGCTCTTTTTGTGTTTGGATTTAGGATAAATTCTCTCGGTCCTTCTGGATCATTTCAAGCAGGATTAACAATGTGGTTTTGTTTTTTAATTTTGTGTAAATTCGAGTAGATTTCTCATCTGGCTTGAGTAAAGGGTTGAGTTCTGATTTGTCTTCAATTTCCTCCTCCTCCTATTTTTTATTTTATTTTAATATTTGTTCAAATTATTCTTATAAAACTCCAACAGTTACAACATTATGAAGCACCAAAACCTACTAGTAATAGAATTCAAAATATTAATTGAAGAGAAAACTATTAAGGGTGACAAATTCATTTCTCCAGACTCCAACTAGTTTGATCATATTTTTATTTTAATATTTTTGAAATTATATATAGAAAAAGTATTTTAAATAGCTAAATTTATATAATAAGTATTGACTTTTTATGTTTTGATTTTAAAATTTGGGATTTAATTTTGAATATATCTAAACCCAAGAAATATCATCCAAATCCAAACAATATATGGTTACTTTATAAATTTTAGGATGTGCAACAAATTAGAACCATAATCGGTGTGTTATATTCTAACATGATCCGTATTTTATAATATAAATTATTTTTTAACTTCTTATATTTGTCAAGTTTATTCTATTATAATATTAAATAATTTTTCTTATAAAATAAATTAATTATATGGTGTTCAACCCTCTCATATTTGATAAATACTTACATCGATACTATTATTTGAGAACTAAATTTGCTTAGTTGTCAACTTTTCTATGATTTTAGATAATTTTGCTTATTTTTATAGTTTTAATGATTTTATATATTTTAACTATATAATAAAAAATAAATTTATGTCTCAAAGTAAATTTGCTTAGTTGTCAACTTCTCTATGATTTTAGGTAATTTTGCTTATTTGTTATAATTTTAATAATTTTATATATTTTTCTTATATAATTAAAACGCATTTATATTAATTTTTTTATTTTTATAAAATAAATTAATTATTATGTATCACAATTTTATCTTGAAAAAATATTTTTTATTATAAATTTAAAAATTAATATATAAAAATCATCTATGAAATTTTTAACTTCTCCATAATTTTAGGTAATTTTACTTATTTGTCATGTATTTAATAATTTTATATATTATATATTAAAAGTGAATTATATTAATAATTTTATTTTTTTAAAAATAATTAATTCTTATGTATTATATTGTTATCTTGAATTTATATTAATAATTTTATATTGTTATATTTTAAAACTTAAAATATAAAATTACCTATGAATTGAATATAAATAAAGAAAAATATATATATATATATATATATAAACATATAATTTTTATAAAAATATTTTAAAAATAGCATTATAATTTATTATTAAAGTTTTCAAAATTTTAAATTAATCATCAAATGAATTATAAAAGATAACACCCATATATCAAAAATATTATATAATTACATTTGATAAACATAAACATAATAATCATTCAAAAGAAAACTATATTCGCATGTGCGAAAAAAACATATAGTTAAAGTAAGCAGCAAAAAACTGTAAATGAAATCATAATATATAATTCAATATACTATATAATCAAATAACATCATGTCCACTAAGTTTAATATTTTATTTTAAATGACAATATATTAATTAAATGTTAATATGATAATTTAGCTATCATATTAAATATATAATTATTTTTCTATTTTAAATATTTTACATTAATAAATTGGAATATGTTGCAAACTGTATAAATATATGTTATCATGCATATGTAATTCTTTTAATCTATAATTTACAAAATAGTTGTAATTAATTTATTTTTGATTCATTCGCTACTGTAACAATTTAATTATGAATATGAATTATGTATATATAAATAATATATATATATATATATATTTATTTATACAATGAATTAATATTTATTTTTATTTAAAATAAATATCAAAACAATAAATATCTATACTTTAAATAATAAAACTATAAATTTATATAATTGGTTTTTGTCTTTATTTAAAATACGTTGTGTCATAAAATCATCAGTCCAAAATTTGTGGTGATGATTGGTTTGTATTAGCTTTTAGTTTCGTTTTTTTCTCAAATTTTGTTTTTGATTTTGATTTTTAATTTTTAGTTTTTAAATTTCTTTTTTTTCATCTTTTGGTTTTGGTTTTTAGTTTTTTGATCTGCTGAATTAGTATAAACTGATATTACTGAAAAACAAATCTCAAATAATCAAACATCTAATTAAAATTGAAAGATGATTTTTTCTAAACAAAATTGCAATAGTTTATTTTGTAAAGAAAAAACAAAAATATAACCTGCGTTTTTAGTTTTTTATATTTTTTTTCTGGTTTTGGTTACATTTAATTTAAAATTAAAATTAAAACTTACGATTGAAATTTATCAAAACAGAATGATTGTTATTTAATATTAAAATACATTGATATTTTTAAGTACATAATTTTTTTATCTATGACTTGTATTAGTAGATAAAAAAGACTATGTTTTAATAGAGTAAAAATAAACTAATACCATCAGACTTTAAAAGTCTTAACTGAATAACACTAGATTTATTATAAAATCCAAATCTACACAGCTCTTTACAAATTCACAATCTAATATCATCCTCGAAATCTTTTTTTTCTCATGATCTAGATTTTCCAATAAAGAGAGATTTTTTAGGAGTTTTACAAATGTTCCAATAACTCTTGATATATATATCATCTTATTTTTCTTTCACTTCATTATTCAACACACATTCAACATTTATACATTAAAACAGTTTAAAAATAAATAAATTATAAAGTTCAATACTCTATTTTACTACTTAATTATTATTATTTTTATATCCAAAGTAAATAAATATAACTTTTATTAATAGTTAACTGAAAACGATAATGTTTTTCCTATGAGAACCATAAATAAATTATTTAATAAAATTATATGAAAAATATCAAAAATTCACAGAAAATGACATGTGGTGTCCGTGATCATCATTTTCTTTTTATTCAACATCAAATAATGCACATGATCGAATTTTATTTTCAACATTCTCATTACAGTAATTCAACTGTTGAGTAGTTTGTTCAACATCCAAATCCAAGTCCAAAGTCCAAGTCCAAAAAATAATAAATTTCTGTAATCCAAGTCCAATAAAATTAAATACCACTTTGATTCCATTTTCTCAGATTTTTGATAAGATCCATTTTGTCCAAATCCATTTAAAACACCAGAATTACTGTATCAGCAGTATAAATATGAACTCATCACACAAAAGTCTTAGGTGGGTCACATAAATTCGAAAAAGCAAATTTGCGTTTATTATTTATTATTGTCTTTCTCCTTCTCTCCTCTGCTTTGAGACTGTGACTCCACTTCTCTCTCTCATCTCTCAAGATTGCTTCAAGTAATATTGAATGGCTTTACTTATCTTCTCTTGCTTCTTAACCTCCCTTTCTCTTGCTCATGGCGCTTCAACCATTCACATTACTCCTAGTCAGCCTCCCACAGGTTTGTCTTTCTGTCTTAGGTTGCTTTTGTTTTTTTTTTCCTTTTACTATCTTCATTTTCTTTCTGTTTTTCCAGAAAGCCTTTTCTTTTTCTGGGAAAGTAAAGAGGATTCTTTCCATGAAAATGTCACACTCCACTTTGCTCCAAAAAAATCTAAACTTAACCAAGCCCTTCTTTGATCAAAAAAAAAAAAAACCCGAGCCCTTCAAAGATATAACTGATTCATAATTGGGTCTTATAAAAAATCTGAGAAAATCATCAAAACTCAAACTTAGAGCTTTTGTTTACAGGTTCCTAATGTAATTAGGTTACGGCCAAAGAAAGAAAGAAAAAAAAGTTTTCAGCCTTTACTACTACTGTATATTTTTTTTTTTGTTTTTGTTGTCTTAATTTCAGTCTGATTTGTCTTTGTCAGCTCTTGAGAAAACCATCTGGGAAAATTCTACAATGAAATTTATAGTGGCAGAAACGCCATTATATGGACCTACTTACAATAACCCTCAAGTGATTGGAGATGCTTCAGTGGCTTTAGCTGCTCAAAGAACATTCAGAAAGGATCCACTCAATGGTTTCCAGAGATATACTGGAGGATGGAACATCAGCAACCAACATTACTGGGCTGTAAGAATATTTCTACTTTAATTTGCTTCTTGACTCCATCTTTTAGATGTTCATGTGATTAAGATTTGTCTTGTGTTTTGAAATTGTAGTCTGTGGGATATACAGCTGGTCCTCTCTTTGCTGTTGCTGCTGCTTGGTTTCTTGGGTTTGGCATTTGCTTACTGGTTATATGCATGTGTCACATATGCCATAGAAGCAAATCTATTGGATACTCAAGAGTTGCTTACATTCTCTCCCTCATCTTCCTCCTCTTCTTCACTCTAATGGCAATGTGAGTAAGACAAGTAAACCACACTTTGCTCATTTATGATTTCAAACATGAGATTATGAGTTGTTTCGTATTACAGAATTGGATGTGGTATGCTATACTCGGGTCAGATAAAGTACAACGAGAGCACAACAGAGACATTAACGTATGTCATGAGCCAAGCGGATAGCACGGTTTCACAGCTCAAAGTTATATCAGATTATCTTACATCAGCAAAGCAGATTAGAGTTCTTCAGGTGTCTTTACCTCCAAATGTCCAAACTGAAATCGATCAGATCGGAGCGAAACTGAGTTCTTCTATAGCTACCATCACTGACAAAGCCACCAGTAGCTCCAATAACATAAGAAATTTCCTCAATTCCGTGTAACAACAACAACTCTCAACATTTACAGGAGCTTAAGTGCTTTGGTTCTTGAAAACAATGTGAACAATCATCTTTGTTATTTTGCAGGAGGGTGGCACTTATAGTAGTTTCCATTGTCATGCTCATTTTGACATTTCTTGGTCTTGGTAAGTCACTATTCCAAATCTCTTGTCTGAATTTTGCAACGTTTTAACTCTAGTTATCCTGTCTGATTATCTTCTGTTGCAGCTTCTTCAATCTTTGGGATGCAAGTCATCGTTTACACGTGAGTAGAACTGTGAAATCTGCTTCGTGCGAAGTTCATTAGTTAAAACTATCTGAATCATCTTTCTCTTGTGCAGCCTTGTGATTCTTGGATGGATCTTGGTGACTGGTACATTCATCTTGAGCGGAACGTTCCTTCTGCTACACAAGTATGTCTCATGACTTTTCATTAACTTCTTCTTTATTAGTTCAAAACCTTAGTGCTTTTCTTGTTTGAAAATCAGTGCAACTGGAGACACATGTGTGGCAATGAGTGAATGGGTAGAGAGACCTGCAAGCAACACGGCTCTAGACGAGATCTTGCCGTGTACAGACAATGCCACAGCTCAGGAGACTTTGATGCGTAGCAAAGAGGTGACGGGGCAGGTTGTGGAGCTCATCAACACAGTCGTATCTAATGTCTCCAACATCAATTTCTCTCCAGTCTTTGCCCAAATGTACTACAACCAATCTGGACCCTTACTTCCTTTGCTCTGCAATCCCTTTAACCATGACCTCACTGACCGCCCTTGCTCGCCTGGTGAGCTCGACTTGAACAATGCTACTCAAGTAAGTCCGGCTGTTCCATTTGTTTAGTATTTATTCCTTGTCTGTTGAAAACTCTTGTGTTTATGCCACAACTCGCACAGGCATGGAGCAGTTTCGTGTGCCAAGTGAACACGAACGGGACTTGCGTAACAACGGGGAGGCTCACGCCAGAGATGTACGGTCAGATGGCATCATGTGTGAACATCAGCACAGGGTTGATCAACGACGCACCGTTCTTGGTTCAGCTTCAGGATTGTTCATACGCAAAGCAGACCTTTAGAGACATTACCAATAACAATTGTCCAGGACTCAGACGTTATGGCTACAGGGTCTATGTGGGCCTGGCCATATTATCAACCGCTGTGATGCTGTCACTTCTGTTCTGGATCATCTACAGTAGGGAGAGACGGCAACGGAAGCAAGCTTTGCCAGAGTATTCAGAAAGTAAAGAGATCGTAAGAGTTAACTTCTGATGTACCTCACTTTCAGCAAAGTGTTCTAAGTTTCAAGACAGTTGATTTGTGTTTCCATGTATGAACGCAACTTTGTGAGAGAAATGCAATACGTTATGTATCAGTCAATGGAGCAGGTTCTTGTACTTTTCTTATTACAAAGATTTGTAAACACCAGACATTTGGTTTTCTAAGTTTTCAAGTTTCCAACTTAGCTGCAGCAGAAGCATAGCTGACACTGCTGTCTCGCATTGTCAGGCACTGGCTTGACTGCTCGTACTTGAGGAAATTGATCTTAATCTTGCTTGAGCTATGTTTTATCATCTGAAAGTAATCACAAGCATAAAACAGAACAATTAGTTTTGAGAAAAAAGTTTGCGACCACTAGATTCACCATTATAATCCATTCATTTAACTGGTTGCCAAGTATCGACCAGGAAACAGAGAAGCAGCAGTGCTTACATGAAGAAAGATACTAATCGGGTGGCGCCCACAAATGGTGTTGTCAAATTCCAAAAGATACTTTTTGAAAGCATCAGGATCTCCTGTCTCTATAATATCCATACCCATCTTGTCTAGTGCCTCAATGGATTTGTGTATTGGACCATGATTATTGTCATAATGCATGTAATTAAACCTACACATATGAACACAATGATCGCAGAGACAAATGAGGGAATGAGAGATGAAGTGAGCTTAAGAAAGAGACACACCTGGAGCCCCAGTGGCAAAAGTCAGAAGACACTGAGAAAAAATTCTTAGGATCATCCACATATTTAGCAAGCAACTCACCGTACATGGCTTCGTTTTCCGCACTTACTGCTCCAACCAAGATGGGTACAACTTTCACATCGTGCCTGAACCAAAGGACCACATTATTTCAAAAGTTCCTCACAACCCAAAACCTTTACAATCATAGTTGATCGTTACCCTTCAAATACTTTAGCCAAATAAGGCAAGTGCATTTCCATGCTATGCTCAGCTTCATCGACTTTGAGATCCATCATTCCAAATTTCCCCATAGCTCTTATCTCCTTAATCACTGAAATGAAAAAGAAAACCTAAAAAGATAGCATCTTTCCTCAAGTTTATCATCAGAAAGAGAAACTACTTACTCTCCACATCAACAGGTAGATCTCCTATGGGAGTTTTGTAAACTTTTGCAGTGGAAAGGGCACATTTTGGTGTATAGTAATGGTGAGATGGACCAAGAAGAAATATCCTGGAACTGAAAACAAAGACATAATGATACTGAACCCATGATAAGATGTAATGAAAGAACAAAACAACCTACATGTTGGTGGGATCAATGTTTGCAAAGGCATAAGCAGCTGCACGACCGGAGTAGGAGTAACCTGCGTGTCTGAATTCCTTTGAAAAGTTAAAGACAACTATAATCACTTTGTTCGGAGGAAATGCGATAAGCGAAATACATCTTACGGGGCAATGACGCCTCGTACATGAGGTGATTTGGTTAAACAAGTTGCTTCTAGCCATTCTTTAAGATCCGATGACAACTTTGTAGCTTTTGATGAAAATAAACACAAAACAGATTAAAGATTCTTAATTAAACCGAGAGACACAAGAACAAGCGGACAATCCGAGAAATAGATTAATCAAAACTTTGACTTTCAGACAGTGAAACTAAAAATCAGAGATAAACAATAACTGATTCTCTATCCTAAAATAAGGTAAATTTGTTCATGCAGGTGAGAACTCTTGTAGGAAGCGAGAAAAGATCAGAACTCACGATTGTCGGTATACCAAGAGCCAGCATGAGTTGCTTGCCTCAGTTTCTCCATTTAAGCAGAGTGATTGAAGGATCCTGATCGCAGACAGAAACCCCTAAATCACTTTTCTTATTCTTGAGAGAGAGAGGAAAAAAGAAGATTCTCCTTTTGTTTTTAGTTTTACTATCTCTTCGGTCGCTCTGGGAAGAATCTCTATAGCAGAAAAGTTTGTGCCGTTTTTGTTGCTTCCTGATAAACTTCGTGCTGTTTCTAATGGGTAGAAGCAATTTGAGATGGATTGCAGCATCTTTAGCGTGTTTTCACCAAACTACCAATTACTTAAAGAACAATAAACAAGTTGAATCAAATTTTAGAACTTAGTAACGGCCAGTGATGGGGAATCGTCGCTGCTGCCCATAGGCCCCCACGCGAATCTCCACTTTATATACCCCAAACACCACAACTTATAGATTCTGTTCACGCCTGCCAAACGATAACGTCCAAAACCCTATGACAATAATCAGGGTGAACCGCTACTCAGTTCCCACAGCCTTCAGTAGAAGCGGCTGCAACCCTCAACGTTTACCGCACCCACTAAATCCTGGATAAAATCCCTAAGAAACACTCCACTACGTCGAAGTCTTGCCAAACGTATTACTTCAGACACATCATCAGTGGCGGAGGTAACTTGTTGTAGGGGGTGTCAAATGACCCATATGGATTTTGAAAAAAAGAAAAATTTACATGTATTTTTAAGCTAATAATTAAGAAAGTGTTACAATTTTAGTTATTGACCCATATGTTATATATTTATAAACATAAATTGACCCCTCTAGAAAGTCTAGCTGGCTCCGCCACTGCACATCATGGAATGAGAAACGAAACGATAAGCGACAACTGCAATCGCCACCATATGAGAAAACCCTGCTAAGTGAAACGTACACCCAAAACACTATGAGAGAGATCAAAGAAGTTGAAAATCAGATGTTCTCAAAACCCAAAAACTTAGACTCATGCCTGAAGATGTATATGCAGGGTCAGTTCGTGAAGTACTACATGAGGTAGTACATGCGTGTGTTATGAAGATAAAGCTGGATGGGAGTTCGGGTTTTATGATGTGTGTGACCTTGCTGAGCTTGGAAAAAGAAAGAGAATATGTGTTGGAAGACATATGAACGTTTCCATAAAGCGAAAGGAAGTTTGATTGAAGATGAAGTTTTCCTTAAAGAAATGGAAAGTTGCATAAAGTGTATTTGTAAGTCTTCAAGAACAAGTTGAACACGTGAAGAGCAACTTCTGGTCTGCTATATAAGGAGAGATGTGTCTTATGAGAAAGCCAGACCTCACAGAAAAGAGAGAGGGGCCTCATTGTATGTTGGTGTTTGTTACTGCTTGGTGTCGAAGCAGTGTCTGTAGTAGTTAGTGATGGAGTCCGATGTGGACTTAGTTTGGTGGCGTTGGAGTTGGCGCTTTGTATAGTGGTGTTAGCCATCTTGTGTAGCTCGAGTGAGCTTTGTGTGTGCTTGGATGATCATGCGTTTTGGTGTCACTGGTGTGCGTTGGGTGCTAACGTACTTGGTGAAGTACTTCTGAGATGTAGAAGATTGAAGCCTAGACTCATGGGGAGTTTAGCAAAGGCGGTTTTATTGAAGAGGTCTGTGAAGATTGCAGCTGTAGAAGACAGTGTGCTCTGGCGCGCCCAGATGGTGTTGTATCCTAATCTTTGTAGATGGCCCCTTAGAAAGAGTGGTAGACACTAGTGTGTGCTGTACCATATAGCAATTGTAGGTTGCTCATTGTTCTAAGTCAATAAAATCTGGACAAGGTCCCGTGAATGTAGGAAACAAACTCCGTTAACAAATTTGATGTGTCTTACTTTCGGTACTAGTTTTTCGTCGCCTCATCTGCACTAACAATGGGTATCAGAGCGGGTCACCTAAGTTACTGCTGTGATCACGGCTGATGAGGACGAAATCTGGTACAGAAAATTGGACAGAGTTTGAATAAAGATCGATGAAGATGGTGTCATTGGGTTTTCATCCTTTGTTTGGAAGAAGGTCATCTTTTTATTGGTTTTTGACCATGATGTAACTCATAGGGGGAGATTGAATATGTGTTTTTCTATCCAGACGTGATGAATTCACATGCATAGTCAAAACGGGGGAGATTGAAGATGTATATGCTGGGTCAGTTCGTGAGGTACTACATGAGGTAGTACATGCGTGTGTCATGAAGATAGAGCTGAATGGGAGTTCGGGTTTTGTGATGTATGTGACCTTGCTGAGCTTGGAAAAGGAAAGAGAATATGTGCTGGAAGACATATGGACGTTTTCCATAAAGCAAAAGAGAGTTTGCTTGAAGATGAAGTTTTCCATTAAAGAAATGAAAAGTTGCATAAAGTGTATTTGGAAGACTTGAAGAGCAAGTTGAATACGTGAAGAGCAAGTTCTGGTCCGTTATATAAAGAGGGATGTGCCTTGTAAGACCCGATTCTGGTCCTTAGGACCCCAACTGAACCAAGCCTTAC
>JABAYD010025204.1:0-10556 GCA_014822095.1 Diplotaxis tenuifolia | reverse complement strand
TTTATTTGTATATACTTTTATATACATAGAGAGGTATATATTTTCTTTATTATATATATATATATATATATATATAATTTTTTAAAAATACTTTATATATACTTTTATATATATATAGGAGATTTTTTTCATATATATATATTTTAATAATGTTTTGTATATATATAAGATTGCTTGGCATGTAAGGCACAAAACAATTTGAACTTTAATTATGAACTTACGAGCAATGGATTTGCCAAAGTGTTTTCTATATGCAAAACGTATTTGTCACAACAAGAACAAGACATCATTACTGGTCAAGCAAGCAACATGTTAAGAGATTTCAAGGTCTCTTTGTTTTGAACAAGACATTCATTCATGGCTTTTTACTGATCAAGTTTCAGTTTTAAAAAACTAAGGAACGACCAAACAACAATTACGGTTCATGATGCTATCAAATTATCAAGTCTTTGGTTTTTTTTTTTAAACAGTTTATAAACATCAAGCCGGATCCAAGCAAGCATCACATAGTCTCAGGTTTCAAATTTTAATTCGTCTAATCAAGCAAACAATGGTGGAGTTCTTGTGAACATCATCCAAGCAAGCATCATATAGTCTCGGTTTTAAGACAAACATATAAGAACATACAAAGCGGTTCTTGTGAAAAGAAAGACGGATCAATGAATCAACAAAATACTATGATCAAAGCGACATTATGAATGGGGTTTCAAGGCCTCTTTTCTATTCCGGTTTCGTATGATGCAAGCGAGTGATGTTCAAGCGGTTTTAATCTTAGCGATCAAGTTCGAGATACAAGCTAACATGCAAAGTTCGAGTTCTAATTAAAGTGTAAGCTAACATGCTATCAAGTGAACAAAACAAATGCAGGTTATATGCTTCGAGTTTCAGTAAAACGGTTTCGGTTTTAGCTTGAGACAATACGAGTTCATGGTGACGTGAAAACACAATACACTTAAGGGTTTTAAGGCATTTGATCATAGCAAGTAAAGTAACGATGGCGGATTCAGTTCATGCCAAGTTCTGGTTTCATATGAAGCTCAAAAAAACAATTATCAAAATTAAACAAGACTAACAAAGTGATTATCAAAAATTAAAACCAAGTTATGATTTAATTATCAGGATGAGATTTAATTATCAAAACAAGTAAAGCAATGTCGTCGATAATGGAAGCAAACTATTATTCGATTTTAAACAAATGGTTCATCAATATTAATATGCAGATGATCATGTATACAAGCTCTCGTTTTTTATCGGGTTTGAAGATGATCATAACAATGCGATTAAGGTGATTATCAAAACGGTTCAAGGTTATTATCAAAACGGTTCAAGGCCTCTGTTTTTTTTTTCAATCAAAACAGAGCACGTTACAGAGCTAGGTGGGTTCAAGTTCATCAGTGTTCAAGCGGTATATGATCAAGCCGAGTTATATGCGATTCAATCAAGTAGACAAAAGCAAGAAGATGGGTTGCAGAGATCAAGCGGATTTTAAGTTCACGGTTTAATTATGATCAAGTTCTAGATTCTAGTGACAAAGTCAATCATCAAGTACGAGTTTAAGTAAATAATCAAAACGGTTTTGAGTAAATAAACAAGCTTTGGGATTTACGAAAATCGAAAAGAAATCAAGCTTTAGATCAACCAAGTTTCATATATACGGTTTGGTTTTTACAAGTTCTATACAAGCTTTAAACTAATGAGTAACATCGATATAATCAAATAATCAAGTAAATGATACAATGCAATGCGATTTCTCATTCCAAGCGAGATGAGTTGTAAACAAGCGATCGATATATTTGTGAATGAGCTCATGAAAGCGATTAGTTCAAAGTGATTAATCATGTAATGCGGGTTCAAGTTAATGCATTAATCAGGTTCATGTTTCTACGAGATATAAACAAGCAAGCTTCTATAAGTATGACCTAGAGAGTTGTATCAATCAAGTGGATAAAACAAAACAACAAGCAGCGGTTTATACGAGTTCATATATGCGGTTTTAGATTCTCGGGTTTATATATATGCCGGCACCATGCGGATTGCATGAGCCGAGTAGATCCGTTTTAGGGGTTTTAGTCTTTAGGGTTCTTAGATCTAATTTTTAGTTTTAGATCTTTTACCTTAGTTTGATTGTAGGGTTGAACGGACCACCTGAGACGGAGAGAAGACCGCGAACGGATCACCACAATCCGAGTACTTCGGCGATGTGAGAGAGAGGGGGTGCCGGTTTCTAGAGAGAGAGGCTAGGTTTTTTCTTTAGCTACGGTTGGCGGTCGTGCTGATAACGTGTTGTGGAAGGTATTCTTTCTCATTCATATCTCCTTGTATTTATACATGAAAATAAACCGTCATAAGAAGTAGAATATTCTGTATGCTATGATGATAATGATAACATCAAATACAAGAGATAAATACAAGTCAACCTAAGATTTATCCTAACATGTACAAGTTAGTTAACAATAGCAAAACATACTCCTTTTTTACAACGACTATATGATTTGTCCGTGCATAAACATGGATATAGATATTTACAAAATAAAAACAATTATAATAATTGATTAATGGTTTCTTTTCGTTTGTTTTTACCATATATGTATAATTATAGACTGTTTTAAATACTATTATGATATTAAAATACCTGAGTTTATTGAACCACAATTGAATATATCAATCTTTTGAATTGCACCATAATGTTTTAGTTTCAAATAGATTAAAACTTTGTTTATATTTGGTAGTTGCATATATTTCAGTTATCTTATATTTTTAGTATATTCTTTAAATTACATATAAAATGGTATATGTTGTTTTATGAAAAATTGAGATTGGTTTACTTAGTTACAAAAATTGGGATTGGTTTACTTACTCTTTTTAGGACTATATTTACCATATTAAAATGTTTATTGTTTAGTAAATAATAATATGCAATAAATTTTAAAAATTTTATACGGGCACAATCTATATTATGCAAGTAAGTTTTATGTTTTTACAGAAATAAAAAAAAGAAATGTTTTTTCAATATAAATATCGTTCTTAAATTTTTTTTTAAAACAACATAATAACCACCATATCAATAAAAATAAAGTTTTGATTATGTTTCGGACTGAATCATTATAAATGTGTAATTTGAGCTCAAATAAAATATAATTAAAAGAGCTCATTAGGGTTTTGTTACTAAAAGAACATTAAGGGAAGAACACTTTCATCCATGTTTTCAAACAACAATATACACCTTTTTAACACTGCTATATGTTTCCAAACAGTTTTCAATTATACTACAATTTGAATAGTATAGATGTGCTTCCAAATTGAACCATAGATTTATTTATTTTAATTATGTGTAACCAAATAAGTTTGTTTATTGTATTTAGTTTGGTTATTCAACTTAGATGTGTAAACAGTTTTTTGTTAAATTATGTATACTTTGCTATACATATATGGTTTAAAATATAAGAAACTAAAATAATGATTGGTTCATAATTGTATAAAAGAAACTAATAAAATAAACTAAATTAATAATATTTTGATACCTCATGTGCATATATTATTTAATAAAAGAACTAAATCATGAAAAAGTATTTTCATTTTGATGAATTTCTTAAAATCACTATGTAATATAAGAAGAAAATAAAATATTTCAACTAACGTTGTTTAAATATTTTGTTTTCGTTTATATCTGAGAAAAATAATTAGATTAAAATATTTTTCATTTTGTTTAAGATTATTTTTGAAAATAAAGTAAACTTTAAGATATCAAAATAAGTTTTTGTTAATTTTCCTTTTATTAATTACTAATAATTTGAAATATATCTTTTAGGGTATATGTGTTTTAGAAAAGGAAAAATGAAACTAATTTTTAAAATAACAAGAATATCTATTTGTGACCTTTAGTTTATAAAATAACAAGAATATCTATATTCTTTACTTAATAATTATATTAAGTATGTGATTACTTAATATAATTTCTAACCTATCATCTATAAAAAAATATCAATAATGACTTAAAATAATAAATTTAATCATACTTGGTTTGGTTATGGCGTGTGGATTTGGCGTAAATTCATTAAGCTCTAGCAATAAGCTGCATCGTATATTCGATCTGTAATCGGGAATGGTAGGAGCACTTTATTTTAGTTCGATAATTGGTTGGACATGGGAAAATTTCTGGCAGGTGACTCAAGTACACAGTTCCTTGGTTTACTCGCTATGCAAATGTTGCTGATGCAGGCAAGTCTGGACGATGGCACATTTGAAGATCTCGCAACTATCCCCTACGGGCGATGATAGCTCGCATCTACGATGTTCTGGCTCTAGTAGTGGCAGTGACGTGCCACAATATAGATAAACGAAACCTTTGTTTAGGGCAGCAGAAAATATTTAAAGATCAAGGGCATCATTTATTACTTTATAGGCATGATATAATTATAAAAATTTGAGTTTATACATTAAAACAATATGATAATTAGGACTAAAAAGTTGGGCTTATAATGAAATCAAAACATGGATTTCCTAAGTAACAAACAATGTAGAGAATTTTTAATTTTTAAAGAATTAGAGTAATTAGAAGCTGAAGATCATAGTTTCGAATGCATTTCTGAAATATTAAAAAACTGAAGTTAAAAAATTTATCTTTATTCAATTATGACAAGAAAACATTGAGTAATTTGATTATCTTATCTTAAAAATAGTTACAAAATTGAAGGAACATACTTTATTAATATTTGCTACTAAAATAAACTTGTTATATAATTAATATTTTTGTAAGTTATATTATTTATATTTTTATTCTCGATTATAATATGTATATTTTTTTATTGATTTTTTTTATTATTCGCTTTGGCAACCATAAATGCTCGCACGGCTCTGAGTAGTGAGTGTAGAAAGCCTGATTACCTTCATCTAGAACATATGATCAAGTGCTAGTGAGAAGCCCCATAATGACATGGAGCGAGTTGGTTTGGTTTCCACAAGCCATACCTCGTTTCTCATTCATAGTGGCTCGATGTTTGTAATTGTCTCTCTAGAGGTGATTGCACCCAAGCTTGGGTGAGCACCAACACTATCGCCTCTATGGTGAGTCACGAGAAACGCGACATCACCCAAGCTTGGGTGAACACTCTTTCGAGCCCGTCCCTAGAAACTGTACGTCTTGCCCGTATATGACTTACTCATTTCAAGTCGATATGATTTTTCGGTCCCTCTTATTAAAATATGTCGGGTGACATTGGAAGGACGATGCATAAGCAGAACCAATGCATAAGCATAACCAATGTGGGTGCACCTCAAGAATGTACCTACGAACATGTACTCGTGGCAAGGTCTAAGTTTCATTGTCAGTGCTGCTGGGTTTCCGGTTAAGCTCCATCCAGAAACTGCATCCTGCTCAAATTTCAAGCTTGCGAAGATCTTTGTGAATGTGGACTTATCAAAGGAACTTCCAGATAAAATCAACTTCACAAAGAATGGTAAGTCATCTCTGGTGGAATTCATCTACCCTTGGCTACCTCTAAGGTGTCGAACATGTGGGAAATGGGGACATTTAGAGAAAGCTTGTGCTATGAACAAAAAGGAGGAGACAGAAATACCAACCAAAACACTGAAGTTTCGAAAGAGGAATTGACTAATAGTGCTGAAAGGAAAACAGATGTTCAATTGGGGGAGGACAGTATGGAGATTCAGAAGGTTACTGAAGTTGATATTGAAGAAGTAGAAGTGTTTAAAGATTGGGAAACACCAGAAAAAGCTTTGAAGAATACAAACTTGAAGTATGGTGGGGTGACAATTTTGACTCCATCTCGCTTTTCCTCGCTTGTTGGAGTGGATGAGAGGGGAGATTTGTTAAAAACTGTGGAGACTGATGAGACTTTGACTACAGAAGAGAACCAAAAGTGGAAATGGAAGGAACTAAAGTAGATGGAAGGGAAGATGAGTCTGAAAAGGCACCTGAGGATTACATAGAAGTTGAGGAGAGCAACAACACAGTTGAAAGAAATGAGGAGAAAAATAAAGAAGAAGTGGAAGATATTACAGAGAAAAACGTTGAGTGTCGGGGTATTGCTGGTATACCTCAGGAAAATTGGCCTGATTTAGCTACTGCAACAACAACCAAGACTAGACCTTTCTTGCCTCGACGATCAAAAGATAATGCACAAATTTTTCCTGGATGGCGGAAAGCAAGGTAATAAAAATCCTTCTCAATGACAGGTTTGTTTTGGAATGTCAGAGGTTTCAATAAAAAATCTAAGCAACAAGTTTTAAAGCAGTGGGTTCTTAACAAGAATTTGATTTTTGGAGGTCTTCTAGAAACAAGAGTAAAAGAGAGCAAATCTGCTCAAATTGTCACCTCGGTTTTTGAGGGTTGGTCGTTCCTCAACAATTATGAGTTTAGTAGGAAAAGAAGAATTTGGGTCATCTGGAGTTCTCAAGTCAGAGTTACCCCAGTTTTTAAGTCGGATCAGATCATCACTGTGTCTGTTCTTCTGGATGGAGAGGAGAGAGAATTTTCATGTTCCTTTGTGTATGCTGAAAATAGTGCTGAGAAAAGGAAGGAGTTATGGAATAACATCAAATCCCATCATGATTCAAGAATGTTTAAGGGTAAAGAGTGGGTGATCCTTGGAGACTTTAATGAAATTCTTGAAGGGGAAGAACACTCAAGCTATCAAGACTCTGGTGTTTTGACTTCTGGAATGAGAGATTTTGACAGTGTGGTTCAGCATTGCAGTTTGATGGATATGGGTTATCAGGTACCGCGGTTTACTTGGTGTAACAAAAGAGAAGAGGGAATTATTTGTAAAAAGCTGGATCGTATTATGGTAAATGAAGTTTGTTTCACAAGTGTGCCCATGCGTATGGGGTTTTTGAAGCTGGTGGTGTTTATGATCATTTAAGAGGAAGGTTTCATATTAAAGCAGAAGCAGTTGGTATTCGTAAGTCGTTTAAATTCACAAACGTGATTGCTGACACTTCAGAGTTTAAGGAGGTCATCTCTAATTACTGGAAAGACAATAGCCCTTTGTTCCAATCTACTTCTGCCCTCTTCTGTTTCTCTAAATATTTCAAGGGGTTAAAGCCTCACATTCGCACTTTGAGCAAAACAAACTTGGTGGCCTTACTAAGAGAGTGAAGGAAACTTTCACTGATCTTTGTGAGAAGCAAGAAAAGCTGATGGAGGATCCCTCGCAGGAGAATATTTATGCTGAGCATGAGGCTTGTAGAAGATGGCAGATGATCTCTGAAATTGAGGAAAAAGTTCTCAAACAAAGGTCTAAACTGCATTGGTTACAAGTCGGGGACAAGAACAATAAAGCTTTCCATAATGCAGCGAAGGTCAGAGAAATGAGGAATGCAAACAGAGAAATCAAATGCTCAGATGGAAATGTGGTTAATACTCAAGATGATATCAAAAAAGAAGCTGATTTTTCAATGAGTTTCTTTCTCATGAGTCATTGAACATTGTAGCCAATTCTGTCGAGGATCTTCAAAGTATTATCCCCTTCTGGTGTAATGATGTTGAAAGGGAAAAACTCACTAGAGCAGTTACAGAGGAAGAAGTTAGAGATGTGGTTTTTCGTATGCCTAGTTACAAGTCTCCAGGCACTGACGGATATACTAGTGAATTCTTCAAAGCTTCTTGGAGCATTGTTGGGAAAGATCTTACCGTTGCTGTCCAGTCTTTTTTTAGTAAAGGTTTTCTTCCTAAAGGTTTAAATGCTACAATCCTGGCTCTTATTCCCAAGAAAGAGAGTGCTCTTGAGATGAAGGACTACAGGCCAATTTCATGTTGCAACGTGTTATACAAGGTTATCTCTAAACTCCTAGCGAATAGATTGAAATGTACTCTTCCCAAATGTGTTTCTTATAATTAGCTTGCTTTCATTTAAGACCGGTTTCTGGTGGAAAACTTGTTATTGGCAACTGAGATAGTTATAAGCGGGTCTAGCATCCCCCTGATCATGAAATGATTACTCTTTTTTCCTCTTTAAAATTTTGTCCCATTTGGGTTTTTTTAGAGAGGTTTTAATGAGGATCAGCTCATGGTCATCCCAAGCTTGACTTGTTCCACATGGTCAAGCTTGAGGGGGGATGTTTTCGGTTCTGTTTTGAGTCTTTTTCTGCTTTTGTTTCTTTTGGCTCTTCTTGGCCTCTGTCTTTGATTGAGGCTTTATTTTTCTTCTCTCCATTTTGGTGACACTAGTTCTCTAGTTGTAATCATGTTTTTTTTGTTTGAATAAATTTAAAATTCTTTCAAAAAAAAAAGATAGTTATAGATTATCACAAAAGGATGTTTCTCCCCGCTGTGCGATGAAGATTGATATTGCAAAGGCATTTGACTCAGTTCATTGGCCTTTTTTTTAAACACTTTAAGAGCTTTGAATATTCCTGAAGATTTTTTGCATTGGATAAAGCTTTGTGTATGTACGGCTTCTTTTTCTGTACAAGTTAATGGGAAGCTTACGGGTTTTTTCCAGAGTAAAAGAGGATTGAAGCAGGGCTGTGCATTATCTCCCTATTTGTTTGTTATTTTTATCAACGCACTCTCTTGTATGCTTGATAAGGCTGTGGAAAGAAAGCAGATTGGTTATCATCCCACATGTAAGAACATTCTTCTCTCCCATTTGTGTTTTGCTGATGATCTGCTTGTTTACGGATGGTACCAAGAGGTCTATTGAGGGTATTCTTGGGGTTTTTAATGAGTTCGCAAGCATCTCTGGTCTCAAGATAAGTTTGAAAAAGTCTACTATCTACACTGCGGGCATTCAAGAGAACAACGAGAAGGATATTCTCTCTACTTTTTCTTTTGCCACATGAAAGCGTCCTATTATATATTTGGGACTCCCTCTCCTTACCAAACACATGACTGTAAGTGATTATCTTCCTCTTGTTGAGATAATCAGAAAGAGAATGAGATCTTGAACTGGGAGGCTTATATCTCACACGGGACGCCTTCAACTCATCAAATCGGCCTAACAAGCTTAGCAAACTTCTGGATGGCAGGTTTTAGACTCCCTAGTAACCGTTTAAAGGATATTGAAAGTCTCTGCTCTGCCTTCCTTTGGTCTAGTCCTTACCTTAAAACTACCAAGGCGAAGGTAAATTGGAATGATATTTGTGTCCCAAAAGAAGAGGGAGGCCTTGGCCTTAGATCCTTAAAAGACATGAGTAAAGTTTAAGGTTTAAAGTTTATTTGGAGGTTAAACTCTGAAACTTCTCTTTGGGTACGGTGGATCAAATGCTATCTCATTCGGAAAAGCTCTTTTTGGGCTATTAAAGATGCTACTAACTCTGGTTCTTGGGTTTGGAGGAAGCTTCTTAAGCTTAGAGAACAAGCAAAATGCTTGATGAAGAAAGAAGTTGGAGATGGCGAAGATACATCTTTTTGGTATGACATGTGGACCAGATTTTGTATCTCTTTAAAAGAAATGCTTGGTGATAGTGGCCCTTTGGATCTCGGTGTGCATGATTACTACTCTGTTACGGATGCAAAAGGAAATAGAAGGAGACGGAATCACAGAGTAGAGGTTCTGAACCAGATTGAAGATGAGATTTTCAACCTTCAGTTAAATCAAGGTAAAAATACTACTTTATGGAGGCACGAGGAAGGTAAATTTAAAAATAATTTCTCCACAAGACATACTTGGGAGCAGACTCGTATCAAGAGACATGTTTGTATTTGGTATAAAGGAGTTTGGTTCTCTGAAGCTACTCCTAAACATGCTTTCATGATATGGCTTGCTATTAAAGGGAGACTGCAAACGGCTGATAGAATGATGCAGTGGAACAATCATATCAACACTACTTGCGTTCTTTGTGATGACTGGAAACTTGTGCGCACCTCTTCTTTGAATGTAGCTACTCTACTAGACTTTGGAAAAACCTGATGGTGGACGTTTTGAAGGATAATGTCACTGTGATCTGGAGCGATCTGATTGAGATGGTTGCTAAGGCTTGGCAAACTCCCATTATGACTTTTATCTTTCGCTATACCTTGCAAACTACTATGTATATGGTTTGGTGGGAAAGGAATGCACGTCGACACGGTGAGGCCCCGAGAGACATAAACTATCTAACAAATCTGGTGGAAAAAAGTGTGAGACTGAAGCTGCTTTCTGTTAGGGGAAGAAGAAATTATCTCTAGCAGGGTCTTGTTGCGTGGTTTAGTACAAGAACGACTGATCTTCATGAGTAAGAGTCTTTTGCTGTTGCGGGGGGGTTTGTGATTATGGTTTCTGTTGCAGATTTATGCTTATGTTTCTGTTGCGGGTACTTCATTTGTTTGGGGTTTCGTATTTTGGGGTTTGTTGCTGTCTATACACTCTCTTGACTATGTGATATGTTGCATATTTGTTTGGTTTTAGCTATGGATTCTTGTTCATATTGAGCATATAGGTTAGATTTAATTTGTCCTTATCAGGTGTTGGGACATGCTATGGAGTCTTTGGAGGTGTTTGGAGCCAATCAAGAGCCAAAAGAGAGTGCAAAATGTCCTTAGGCGAGCCACAGCGGTGTCATGGAGCGGAGTCGACAAGCCGCTGCAGCCAACCAGCCGGAGCGGGGTGCCACAG